>LNAC01000076.1:3178440-3193440 GCA_002007465.1 Ailurus styani | reverse complement strand
GTCCTCCTTCCAGTTTTCTCTCTGACCGCTGTTTTCTCTCATTTCGATCCCAAAATGGGAAAGCCAACTCCTCTGATTATTTATAGATCTATTAAGCTTGATGAAATTTCTTCATAATTGGGCTTTAAATTCACGTGTTTTTTAATATAATTGGTCACTTAGTTCACTTCTCCTTTTTCCCCCAAAAATGTAGTGGGAAGTAACACCATGTGACACTTCCTACAGCCTGGGCCTCTTCCAAGGGAGCCTCTCCCATGAGCGTCTGCACCCTCGGGGCAGATGGCCTTCCTAGACATTCCTGAGGACTGTCCCTGGCTTACGTTCCAGATCCTGCCCCATCCTCTTCATCCACAGACCTCTAGTGGCAGTCCGGACTGTGCTGACCTCGAATGTCATCCAGTGGTGAGGCTGGCCTTCTTCTTTCCATTACAGGTCTGTGTCCTGCTGCCCCAAAGATGATGCTACCACAAGGCAGGACAGAATTTCAGCAACGAAAACTCCTATCTCCTTGAAGCGTCTGTCACCACTCTTTAGACAAAACACAAATAAAATTCAATAATTTTAACTTTTAGGAATGGAGCTGGGGAAGCAATATATGTTTTTAATTATTATCCTAAATTAGCCCAAATCCAATACAATCTTTGGCATTCTGCGCAGGGAATACTTATCAAGAGACGTGAGTGAAGCTCTTTTAGTCAATAAACGGGTAGGGAAGTTTAATATACCTCATTAGAAGGCCCGTGTTTAAAGAAGAAAATATATCATTCCTACTTAGCAATTTTATTGTGGACAGTTAATAGGCTATGTGCATGAAGCAGTATGTACTAATTCCAGAAAAACTGCATTTTTACATGACGGTCCTCTCTTAGAAATCTGTGCGTTGTGCTGCTTTTTCAACCAGGCTGCTATGACTTTCACTTTCATAACCACATTATTAAAAGCCATAAAGAGGACACAGCACATTTCTATGATGCAAGGTCTACTTTCCAAACCAACCGGGAAATGCCTAGTGTTTCGTTCCAGGCATAAATTAACACATGTCAATAATTAACTTCCACTGTTTCAAAAATGTTGAAACCAGAAGACAACAATTCTTTGTGTTCCAAAAGCAACTGGGAAGAAGAGGTGGTTGTAGCTGCATTTTGTCACCCAGAGATTTTATGGCTTTAAGTCATAAATCATAAAACTTTGCTATTCCTAAACATTTGGAGATAAGGGTGTTGGAAATCCAATCAATTTAGACGTCTCCAGGCAGGCTCCAATCTTTCTAGCCAGGGACGTACATGTTGTCCTTGTCACGTCACCTCCGAGGGAACCAGCTGAAAATATATTATCTCTCAGAAGCCATCGGCATCCCTTCCCGGGATTCACCGACGGCTGCACGGAAGTATCCGCGAGGTCTGCACTGCCTGCAGACAAGGGAAGTCATCAGTACTTCTTGAGAGAATGCAGATGTCGTTGCTCCAGTTTCAGAATTAAATTCCTGACAACACAGGCCCAGGGCCCGTCGCTGAGTACAAGGTCAATAGCAAACACCGTGCATGGAAAACAGGACGAGCTAGAGAAAGCTGCACAGCTTCCCCGCCAGGTCTGGGTGCGGAGACTCCTGCCTCTCGTGAGCTGTGTGGCCTTTGAGCAAATTACTCCAGATCCCTGAGTCTTCAGCTCCTTCTCTACCTGCAACGCACAGGTTCCGTCTACGGATGGCGTGGCCGGCGGGATCCGTGCGGGGGTCCCCAGCAGGTGCACGGTGTAGTAGCTACTTGTAAGTCTGATATTGGCGTCAACGTGCTTATTCTTTGGAAAGCTGGAATGCCTTCAAACCCCATCTGTTCAACCCCCATTTGGAGCAAACGTGTCAAATCAACCGACAGAAATAACCCTACACGCAGAATTCCGACGCTGAGCGGTCCGCCCGCGTGTCTTTGCTGGCGGCCCCGCACCGTCCGTTTTCGCCTACCTGTCTTTACATTTCTAAGAGCAATAACCCAAAGCAAAGCAAAAACAGGAGTCAAAGGGTGCAGGGAAATCAAGGTCTTGTGGAAGGATTCCTAATTACACTCTATTTTAATCACGCTGTTTAGGAAGAGGGACCCGAGCAGGAGGCAGGGGGCGTGCGGTTTCCGGGCATCGCCAGCCGCTCACCTAACGGGAACTGCAGCGGCAGGATCGGTGGGGCCCGGGAGCCACGCAGCCGTTGGTGTTAACACAGCTAAAGACAGAAAGCAAAGAAAACCCTTCCTGGTGATACTGCTCCCGCTTTAAACCTCAGTATGACTTCACATCACACAGGCCTGAGCCGCCCGTGTTTTCTCTCGTCAGTTGATGAAAGTGGAGCTTTGATGGATGGCAGCCAGAAGAATTCATTTGTAATGAGTAGTGGTTCAGGAGATCACTCAAATCCTGGCACCTTTCTTGTGGAAAGCTCCTTTCTCGAGTGCTTAATCGTAACATACTGCTGCTATTATTTTAGAGTAATAACTCATTATAGAGTGGGATTTCTATACAAGCCCTAATAATTCTGTTATGTCTACCATGATTTTTCAACATTAGCTAATGAAGTGCCCCATCATTTATCAGTAAATAGCATCTAATGTTGCACAGTAAATCTTTTGTCAGAATTATTTGTGACGGCGTCCTAGATCAGGGACAATTAATATCATCAGAATTGGTGATTTGGGAACCTACTCCCTAGTCATGCATCCTAATCTTCCCGGGCAATGAAATCATTTGACAAGTGGATACAATGGTCCCATTTTTCATTCACGTTATCAGCTTCGGGCTTCCCATGACATCCGTATCTGTAAGAGGTATAGGACTTCACCGAAGAGTCCAGATACGCGTAGGGCCCAGCCGGCCAGTGCACCTACCAGTGCAGGTGTCCCTGAGCGCCTTGTTTGAAACCCCCCAGAGCTTTCACGCTGGGTGACTGCCAGGGACCGAATCAAAAATCAGCTATGTTGGGTTTTCGGTTAGGTTTGTTTGTTTTATTCTAAATAACACTTTACTGTGCTGTGTGACAGGGAAGTGGAGAATTGCTTCCAATCCCTTCTCTGGGTCAGAGAGAGGCAAAATCTGCAATCTGTGCGAGTGTCTGCTCTTTGCAAAGACACTGACTTCAAGCCTCCTCCGTGTGTGTTTATGTGAGCGTCTGCACACGCGCACGTCTCTCTCCGGTGCTTGCATGCCAGATACATATTGCTTTCAACATTTCGTTGGTTCACTAAGTCTTAGAAATTAAATTCAAAATTGCAATCTCTGGCATTCCCCTGAATTTCTTAGCGGTATTGTAGTATTATCTGTGAGGAGCTTTCTTGACCCGTTTAACCCCCCTGCTGAGGGAGCTGTGTTTTCCTATAAAAACATGCGAGACACATCGCACATGGACTCTGACGAGGGCACCTTAGGAGCCTTCTTAAGCCTCCCTGGGTGCAGAGTGGCCTTTGGCTGCTCAGGGCTGCTCTCTCTCCTCTGCTACGTGGATTAGCAGGCACCCCCGAGACGCAGGTCAGGCTTCCTGGGGCGGCCCGGCGCCCACAGCAGCGTGGCCGCTGGGGCAGTGCCGTTGCTACGGAACCAGCGGGAAAGGCAGACTCGGGGTGAATGAAGGCTCAGGGAGGGATCCTGATGTTCCTTCCTCACTTCCAGCGGCAAGACCGTTGGAACACGTGCGGTCCTCTCAGGACCCTCTGCGCATGCTAATGCCATCCGCCTGGGTCAATTGCTACTTACAGAAGCAACACCCCGTCAGTCACTCAGAGAAATTGGTACCTTGGGAATCAATTGAGTCCAACCCAGTAATTGGTGGGAGAATCAAATAAAGTGCTAAGTGGGGAAGGTGAATTGCACGTTGAATTCCCCCGTATAGCCCAGATCATTAGCCAATATTCCAAAATTTTATTTCCATCCAGTCCAGATTTCTGAATGAAAATGGGCCGAGGGGGCAGAAAGAGGGGAACGCCGGGTTCGGAAGGCCGGGCCAGCATTGTGCCCTCCTGCGGCAGCGGTCCCTGAAACGGTAAAGCTCAGGGACAGAGGACGTGCGTCTTCACTGCAGGAAGGAAGGACTCATTCAACCAGGAGGCAGAGGGACGTGGAAACTGCCAGAAAAGTGTTGTTCCTGTGCTGGTGAGCAGAGACGCTGTCACTCGGGGCGCCTGGGCCTGCCTTCTCTTCCAGGACCCTCCAGGCTGCTCAGGGCAGGTGTGTGCTCGGGGGGCTGACCTAGCAGACACACACAGTGCCCAGTGTTTCCTCGGCTGCAGCGAACACGGCGGCCCAGCAGACGCCCAGCAGTGATGTGGCCACGAGGCGCGGCCCCCAGGAGACCGATCGGAAGTGGGGAGAAGCCCACGCCCTTGGCGGCTCGGCGGCCCGGCCGGCCCCGCTGCTCCCCCGCCCCGGGATGGCACCGTCTCTCCAGCAGTGCACAGCAGCTCTCCCTGGGACTTCCTCCTTGGCGGTTATTTTTAACCTCCGTGGACGCTGCCCCGAATCCCCGAGTAGAAGAACATAGAGGTGGAAAATGGTTGGGAAAGAAATCGTTCCCATCCCTCTTCCCCTTCGCACGTTTCCTCTACAGCTCAGTGCTTTCGTCAGCCGTTCCAAATCCTGTTGTGAAAAAAAGACAGGATATAAAGAACTTTATTTTAACTTCTTTGTTCACACTCTCTCCTCCAAAATAGGTCTAATGGGTAAAGCTCGATGTCCGAATAGGAGTTAAAACCCAACAGGTCCCATCTCTAAAATGACACCATACATGGAGGAGGCGGGAATCCGTGCCCATCCGTCCATAGGGCAGGCTGGGGTGATATTTTGCTGATTTTCTTGTGCACTAAGCCTGCATGCACGTCCTTTCGTAAGCCTGGAGCCCTTGCTAGGGAAAAGGCCGTGTATTAATTCTTCCCTGTAATAAGATATTGAACCCGCTAGCGTGCTTCCTAGAAATCACATTTTGATGAGTGGAAGCAAACTTTGGAGGGGAGAGGAGGAAAGGCACGGCGGCTTGTGTGCCTGGAAGGGGAGAGTTGCCAGGGTCACGTTTTCTGAAGCGGATTCTCTTGCAACCTTAGAGAACTTGCTTCGCGGATGAAGTGTTTTCCAGCAGACCGACAACAAAACTCCGTGCTCCTCGAACTGGTATCGACGCTGGCCCGTCTGTCGGTCCGTCCGTCGGCCTCCCGGCCCAGGCTCGGCCGGGCTGAAGGTGACTACTTCAGAACCCGTCTCGGGCAGCGCAGACGCACCCCCGCCTGCGTCTGACCAGCTGTTTGTCACGTCGCTAAGTGCCAGCATTAACTTACCCCGTCCTTGTGACAGCAGCGTGATTCACCCGGGTCCCTGCCTCCGTGCGGGGCTGCGCACCGCTGCCGGCCTTCTCTCTTGTCTTCCCCGGGGGGCTCGGTCTGTGCCCTTGGAAGGGAGGGCGACAGAGCGAGGGTCGGGGCCCAGCACGCGACCCCCGACTCCTGTCGAGACGACGCCCGCGTCGCCCTTCCCTCCAACTTGGAAGGTCGCGGTGGCAGGACAGGCGCTCTCGGTTCAGTGGTCCTTCTCCGCGGGCGCCCGTGGCCGATGGGCGCGGAGATGCGCCGACCCGGGTTCGGGCCGGGCGCGCGGGGCGGGAGGCTCCCCAGGCGTCGGGGGACCCTGCATGTCCCCGTTGCCGCGGCCCTGACGGGCGAGGGCCGCCTGGACAGCGTCTGCCTGCCGCGCCTGTGCCACGGAGACCCGGGAACGTGGACGTGACTCCGCGGAATTTTCATTCAGTGTTGTGGGGCTCCAGAGCCCCTCCAGTCTCAGGGAGAGCCGTTTCCCTAGAAACAGCAGGAGTCGAAGATGCCCGGGCAGAGCAAAGTCGTCGGCGTCTGCAGCGATGTCTCAGTGGTCCTCCTTCGGAGCCGCGCTGCAGGTGACCGAGGGGCCGGTCACGGGAGTGAGGTCACGTCTGGGGAAGCAGGCCCCACGTCCCCCCCGACGGCTGTGGATGGACCGTGTGGCTGAGGAAGGTACGACAGGGTTGGGGCAGGGGGTCTCGATTTCACCCCCTGCGGCCGAGGGACCAAGACCCGCCCCACCGGTGAGGACAGGGCCTCGGCTGGGCAGGACCAGCCCGGCGCCCTCCCCGAGAGTCCTGACAGATGGCCCGTAAGGAACCGAATGGCCATGCTCCTCCCTCTGACCCTGAGAACAGAAGCACCTGAGACACCGCTCCGTGATGACTGGGTGCTTAGCTCAGATTCGAGCGGCAGAGACAAACATGCCAAGTCAACTTGTGCTCGGCTCCCTTTCCTCTCCACTCGCTGGAGTCCCATTAGCGGAATAGGGTTCATTTGACCGGGAAGCACACGGGGGAAGGGAAGGAGTCGCGCTCGGAGGAAGTGTGCTCGTCAGACTCTGGGGAACGGGGCTCCATTTTCTTGAGGATTCAGGGGGAAAGGAGGAAGGAGAAAGGAGGAGACAGGAAAGAACCTTTTCTGTGAGGCAAACATGTCCGTCCGTTTCCACGCCCGCACGCGCGCGCCCACACAGCTGCGGGGACGGGCACGGGCCTCCGGGGGACCCTGGCGCCCGGGCCAGCCGTTGGAAGACGAACCTGCGTCCCGCCCGGCTCCCCCCTCCCGCAGCCGCAGGCAGTGTCCGCACTCCCAGGAGCGAAGACCAATACTACTCGTGGTTCTGCAAATGGCTGGAAGAAGGCCCGCAGATCCCGACCCCGCTCTGTTCCCAAAGCCACCGAAACCCGAGAGCGGGACTCCTCATTAACACGGGGTGCACGGAATCCCCACCCCGGGATGCTCTGGGTCTCGGTGTCGCCGTCCCAGCTGAGAGGAAGGAAAACCCCGGGGGTCCCCCTCGCCTCCCTCCCTCGCTGCTGGGCCTCCTCATCCACGCGTAGCCTAGAAGACCACACTGGTTTTCAGAACACTGGACACATCGTTCGACAAAGGAACATCTAATGTTGACGTAGTCCCTAAAATTGTTTAAGAGCTCCTTGGTAAACAAAGATCGGTAAACAAACATTATTTACACGTGCTTTCTTTCTCCGGAGACGTCTCGCTCACGTTTGAGACACCCAAACCTCAGTCCGGCATAACACACATGGGGTAGAGAAAGGAGAATTTGGCTTCCTAGTAAGCAAATCTCCATTCCAGTTCAAAAGTCCTTCACTTGTGTGCAATATGAGTGCATTAAAGAAGAAAACTCTGTTGGGAAGAACTGAATAGTTTATGTGTTTTCCTTTCAAGTGTCTGCAAATACGTGGAGCTCCTTCCTCTTTTGTGTCCTGGCAAGTCAAAACAATCCATAAATGAGTCAAAAGATCAGAATAATTCACGGGTTGAGGGGATCGCCGTGATTTTGTTTATATATTTTAAATACAACGGACTCACGTGCCTACTCCGTTACAACCTGTCTCCCCAAATTAGAGGCCATTTTTCATAGCTTTACTATCTTTATTCAGACATTTTCTAATGAAAAAATCTCAAAAATATACCTAAAGTGAGAAGTGTAGTTGTGACCCATACGTCCACCACCTCATGAGCACTTGACTCCACTGGCTCCCCCACGTCTCTGCCCTGTGCCCATCGCGCCTTGGAAGCATTTCACAGCACATCGAAGCATCCACACGCCTCATAGATACCTCAGCATTTATCAGTAATGAGACTTTATTGTATGCTTACGATTGGATTTCTTCTTTGAGAAAATATTTGTAGACAACAAATGTGTAGATCCTTAAGGGCACCTGTACAGAATTTGGCAAATGCAAACACCTGTTCAGCTCGAACCCTGTCCAGACAACAGACGTTCCCATCCTCTCCCCCCGAGGCTCTCCCACGCCCTTTTGTGGTTGACACCTGCCCTTATCCCACAGAAGCAGCCTCCCTCCTGATTTCCTTTTTTTAAATCCTAGGTTATCCTTGCCTGTTTTAAAATTTTGAATAAATGAAATCTAATGCGAGATATTTTCTCCTAATTCAGTTTTCACTCCAAAGACCATTCTGAGATCTGTTTTCTGTTGCAGGCCCCGGAAGGCCATCGCTTTTTGATTCTTAACAGTGGTCTTCCTGCGAACACGTGTTTCCCGTTCTCTTGGCTAACCAGGCAAAGCTGAGACAGCTACATCTGTCCTCATTTTTTGGTCGTGTCGATGTATTATGCAGATGTTTTTTGAAAGGTAGTGATGAATTGATTACTTATTCAAAAAGAATACGTGGTCATCAATGGACCTTTATAGGAATAGAGGATAAAGTTTTACGACTTCAGCTAGAATGAAACCTGGCGCTAGATAACTTTTTATTGAACACTTTGGTCACGTCTGAGGTGACACCAAAGCACTGAAAGCGGGATTCGGACCCAGACGATCTGGTTCCTGGCACCAGTGCAGAGTCATACATTTCCTTGCTTCTCTTTTATTTAAATATCTTTTAGGGAAAACTTCTGAAAAGTTGAATGAGATGTTTACAGTAATTAGCACCTCACCACTGACTTTCAGAATCAATATGGTGCATTTCTAATCATGAAGGAAGCATGAACATGTAACACACACATATGTTACATATGTGGATATTTTGTGAATATAGTTTACTATATGCATAACAAAACAATTATTAACTCAAATAATTTGTTGACAAATTTTTCTAAAGATTTTTATTTATTTATTTGACACAGAGAGAGCGAGAGTGTGAGCACCCAGCAGAAGGAGAAGCAGGCTTCCTGCGGAACAGAGAGCCCGATGCGGGACTCGATCCCAGGACCCTGGGATCATGACCTGAGCCAAAGGCAGATGCTTAACCGACTGAGCCACCCAGGCATCCCAATTTGTTGACAATGTATTGACATTGTAACCAACTGCTTTCCTACCATATAATAAGCTTTTTTAAAACATCATAAATAGTAGGTTTTTTTTTAGTTTCTAGATTTAAAGCTTGTACACATAATTTAACATTTAAAATTATGAGTTTAGTTTTGACACAGCCCTTCCTTCAGGCCCAGTGAAATCACTATTGTCTGTATCCATCAATGTTTGGGAAGCCCGTGACTGAGCCTTTTGGGCCAATATCACACTGCATGGGAATGTGGTCTTTCAGACCAGCTTCTCCACGTGGAGCGCAAAGCTGTACGTGATGGAGAGAGTGCTTGGACCCAGGAGCGTGGGCAGGCCGTGGCTCAGTTTGGTGTCACGGTGTACATTCCAAAAAGTGAGCCAGCATCAAACGCGTGTCAACACTAGGTTGAATTACTGGGTCTGCGGGTGATGTTGGAGGCAGAACATGTTTAGAACGCCGTTAATCTGAATCCACGGAAAATGCTGTGTGCGAGAAAAAGAAAACAATGCAGAAAGTGACAACACGGGATTAAAAACGACACCCCAAAGACGAGGAGCTTTGTTTACAATCTATTCAAAGTTTTGTACAACACAAATTAAATATAATACAAGCTACTTTTCAGTTATTCAGATGAACTTTCCCCCATAGATTCACACTGTTCCTAAAAAGAGAAAAGATAATCAGCCTCCCACTTAACTGCCCAGTATCTGTCCCTCAGAATGGGGCTGGTTTCTTTAGATTCTCTTGTGATTACTTTCAAAGCTATTGTGAGTTTATGAGTGCTTTTAGCTTCTAATGCAGCTTCAAATGTCAATCTTTATATCACCGAAGGACAATTAGGCAAACCATGTAATTGTGTTGTCACTTATTAATTTCAAGCTCCAATGTCATAAATTATATGCTTTAATTAATACCGTGTCAGTGGCAATCTGTAACTTTGAATGCATACAGAGGTTAACAAAAATACATAATTAAAAGAAAACAGTGAATAAGGGCACGGCTGAACAGTTTATAAAATTAGGCAAGAAAGTGAATGCTTTGTCAGCATGTAAGCACCATGATTAAAGGGGGGTGTGTGTGTGGAGGGATTAATAAACTAGAGCAGAGAAATGGAAACCATAGAATAAGACAATAAAAAATGAATTCATAAAGACAAATGAACGAATAAACAGACACAATAAAGCATGCTAAACCAAAATGCTCAAGAAACTGGGATATTTGTTGGTGTGATCTGAATGCATGTGTCTTCCCCCAAAATCTGTAGGTTGAAACCTAAGCCTCTGAGTGATGGTATTAGGAAGGGGTCGGGTCATGTGGCTGAAACCAGACGAATGGGATCCGTGTTTATATTTGAGACCCCAGGGAGGGTTGACACCTTCCTCCCTGTGAGGACAAGGTGAGAGGAGCTGACGGTGTCCCGGGAAGAGGGCCCTCCCCAGAGCCCACCTATGCTGGAGCCTTGATCTTGGCCTTCCAGCCTCCAAAACTGAGCAATAAATGTTGTTACAAGCCACCCAGTCTGTGGTACTTTGTTATAGGCTAAGCATTTATCAGCAGATGTTTCCAGTTAATTGAGTTGGTAAAATCCTTCTTCGGTTCAATTCTCAATGTTGGAAACCTTTCTACAATGTATGACCTCCCTTGCCTGCTTTAGAAAATACGGTACTGTGAGAACCGTTTAGTCACGTTGAGGAGATTGGGAATGCTGTGGTGTTTGGGGGACTGCACTCTAAATAATATTTCTCATCACTGTGCCGATGATAAAGAGAGAGAAATACCCTGCCTACAAGCTCTTGTGTTCTATGGTATTTATGTAAAGACCTCACAGACCAGATGTTTTAAAAATACATACCTAGTGTTGCTCTTAGGATTTGTTAATTTTTTTTTTCATAAAATTAGATTGTGGACATGCTCTATGGAGGACTCTGTTCAGGACTGAATCCTGGATTCACGGAAACTCAAAGGTACTAGGAACATCTCAAAAGCTGCTTGATACAATCCATCCATTTGATAGATGTGGCGGCAAGGCTTTCAGTCAAAGGGCAATTCTGGAGCAGAGCCAAAAATGGGGCCCAAGGGGGTTGCTCCAATTACAAGTTAATATAATCCTTATGTTCCTAAGGTGGCAAGTAATGTCAACTAAAAATGGAGTCAGAGTCACCGTATCTCAGAAGGAAGTTCTGCAGTGTAGACAAAGGATGATGAATATAGGGGAGAAAGTGAGCTGCTTGGACCAGGTGAACTCCAAGAACCAAGCCCTCAACCAGCTTAGTTGCTGGAATCACCGTAATCTCTTCGCACTCTGTGGTCACAATTATTTGATGTATGCAAGGGGTCAAGGGCGCACAGTGTGTTTCACGAAAGCATGAAGGGGCTGACATGGTTGGGTCACCACTCACGTTGGGCTGGACCTTCCTCCCATCGCTGAAACAATTGGATTAAGACATTTCCATTGATTATCGTGGAAACGATTTCCACCAGAACCAGTGGTTTTCCAGTTTTCTTCCTAAAATAACAGGTCTATTATCATTACACAATGGGTTTCCAGGGCCCATTAAATAATTCTGTACCTATGTAACATTTTCTTCATGTTAATTAGGTATGTCAGGGTTCCATGATCCAATGGGATTCGTTTGTTTTTCTACTCAAGCCCTGGGATGAGGGGTTGTGCCATTTTATCAGTCAGGGACTTTGGAATGTTGCTTCATCTTCTGGGCTTCAATATTCTCTCCTGCCACAGGGGACTCTGCCCGCCCAACTCACGGGATGGCGGAGGGGGGCCGAATGAGCTACAAAAATGAAAGAGTACACGATAAATTATCAAGTGCCACACATGAGATTTTTGTTATGAGTGTTATACTGTTTTTTGTGTGTGTGCTATTAAATGTCTTTTTGAAAATATGATAAAAAATTCAGTGAGTTATTGGGGAGAAGCCTGGTTGAGGCAGCAAAATCTTACCAAAACTGACTTTCAACATGACCCAGCGAGCCCAGTCCTGGGAATACAACTGAAGGAAATGAACCTACGTGTGTGGAAGAGATGTCTGCACCCCCGTGTCCAGAGCAGCACTATTCACAATAGCCAAGACAAGGAAACAACTGAGGTGTCCATCAGTGCATGAGTGGATGAAGAAAAAACCGTAAAGACACACACACGAGTATTACTCAGCCGTAAAAAAGGACAGCATGAATGAGACCTAAGGGTATTGTGTTAAGTGAAATAAGTCAGAAAGACAAAGGCAAATGCTCTATGATCTCACTTACATGTGGAACGTGGGCAAAGCTGAACTCACAGAAACACATCCACAAACACATCCACATGAGCAGATTGGCCGTGGCCAGGGCCTGGGGGGGGGGAAACGGGGAGATGTTGGTCAGACAGACTCCCAGCTGTAAGACGAGCAAGTCCTAGGATCTAGCGTACAGCCCGGAGACGACAGCTAACAGTGCTCTATTGTACACCGGTACGCTGTGAAGAGAATCGATCTTAAACTTTCTCACCACACACACAGAGTCATGACAATTACGTGAAGTGACGGAGGTGTTGACTGTCACTGTTGTGGTCAGTTCACAATCTGTGTCAAACCATCATGTCGTCCATCACCAACTGACCCAATGTTCTAGGTCAACCCTATCTCCGTAAAGCCAGAAGGACAAGAAACAAAAATGATTAAGGATGCCTACAGAACCCACCCTTCTTCCTCCACCTACAGATCTCATCCTGTTCTGTACAGAGAGTCAACTGCAAGAAATGTTTTCCACAAACAAGTAAAAAGTAAATAAATAAAAGGAAAGAATGGTCAGGCATTTTGGGAAAAATACACGTTCCCTGAAGCACCCTACACCTTCTGATTCATGATACGAATGAATGCAATCCTTTGGTCCAATCCAGTTGGGGACCACCAATCCACAATGGCCAGAAATAATGGCACGAAGCCAGGTCCTCCAACACAGGCGCCTTCTAGCCCATCACGTGGGCAAGGTGACGGGAAGCCTTGCATGTCATCCCCGGTAGCAAAGTCTTTAGTCCTTCCGAAAAGTGCTTTCTCAGAAAGAGCTGTTATTTTCTGGATAATTTCTGAGCAGAAGGACTGTGTGACCAGCTGCTTGCATCATCTCGTTGAATTTTTGCAAGCCCAGGGGGTTGGCACTAATGTCATCCTGCTTCTATGAGGGAAGAGATTGGGGTTTCAGTTGGTTAAGTATCTTACTCAGTAAGGCACAGTGGGTACATGGAGACGCTAGGTCTGTCTAAACCCAAAGCCCACCTTTTTAATCACTGCTGAGTAGAACTACTAGCAACCTTTACTGAAATACCCTAACTTGTAGAATTTTTTCCTGAAGAAATAATTCAATAAAATGAAAAGTTCTAAGTGGAAAGCAATCTTCTTAATTTTCTGAAATAATCTGAACATTCAAAGGTTGGGAGATGGTTACATAAACTCTGTTCCATCGAATAATATAGAGACTGCAGGTAATTAGAAAGACGATACAGCCATTGTTAACTAAAAAATAGTTGGGCCGTATCACTGGATTCTGCTATTTTTGTGAGTATGGAGTAAGTACTTATGGGCAAAAACTGAAAAAAAAGATAAGAATATGAAAATTTTGGTTTTTCTCTGTTATCAGAATTCAAGACAGATTGATTTTACTTCATTCACCAATTCCTCCCTTCTTTCCACTGACAGTTTTGTGGCCCATCTACGTCCAAACACTGGGGCATCCCCCTGGGGCTCACGGACCGGTGAGAGACCACTGTGGATGGAGGCTGCCGGAGGCAGAACATGCTGCAGGAGAAGCGCCCAAGGTCCCCAGAGTCACAGGACTCAGAGAACCTGCCTGTGTCCCGGGAGCAGGAGTCCCGGAAGCCTTCCCGGAGGAGGTGGCAGGCTGATAACTGAGTTCAAAACAGGAATGGGTGTAGAAGCAGCTGCAAAAGGAGACTATTTCTGACATAAAGAAGAATGGAGGGATTAAAGAATGCCCTGTTTGTGCTTGAGTTCGTCTGGAGTAAGAACTGTCTGTCCTATGTCTGTCTGTCTGTCACCTATTTATCTACCTATCATTCTCTCGCCCTCTCTCCCCACACACATCCACAAACACATCCACATGTCTGCCGTCAGTTACTTAGAATTCATTTTACTTGGCAAGGAGTTTGTTAATATGCCAACTTATTTTTATTATGTAGAAAGCAAAGTCTTTTGTACATAACTTACAGCAGAGACACACATAATTTCAGAACAGGAAGGATTCACAAATTCCCGACTTGGGAATCTGTGGAGTTAGGTATGTATGTAACTATCCTTGTACCTACATCTGTATCATCTGTCGATAGATCATCTATTGATCATCTATAGGTCGATAGATGATCGATCTATCTATCCATCTATCATCTATCTATCCATCATCTAGCTGTTTACCTATTATCTGCCTGTCATTTATGTATCCATCTCTCTACCATCTATCTAGGTATCATCTGTCTGTGTGTGTATCTATCTGGAGACAGACAGGGCTGGATGAGACACGCACGTGCCCTCTGAAAACACAGTCTCAGGGTCTGTTGATGTGGGGAAATTAGCAAAAGAAGATGAAATCCTCTCAAACTGTACTGGAGCCCTGGGTAGAGTCACATGATGGGAACTTGGCTAGTTGAAACAGTGCCAGATTTCAACGTCTTTAAATGCTTAATTTCTGAAATAATCTGATTCTGCCAAATATGTCGTATGACCTTACCAACAATCTCTGAGCTCCAGTTTCCTGAAAATCAATCTCACAGTGAAAAACAATGAGATAATATTAAAGACAAAAACGAAAAATTGAAAAAAGCAATCTGGTTCACAACACCTGGTTGTTTAATGATATATTTATTTCCGACTTTGCTGCATTTGGGGCTTCACCTGACGGAGCCATCCAGTTTGTACGCTGTGGTTTCTTTGAGGCTTTCTCCAGTCTGGGAGCTGGAGTCTCTGGGGACAGGCTGAGCCTCTTAGATTCTGTTCCGGGCCCATCAGACCCCGCAGCACTACCTTCAGGCCTCCTTTCAACAGGGAAGAGTCTTCAGAGTTTCTGTCACCTGAGTTCCCTAGAGTACAGGCCAGACTGTCTCCTCACCTTCCCTATCCCTCAGTGACTGGGGGTGGGAGGGTTGGATATATTTGTACACGAACACGTG
>LNAC01000076.1:3128440-3175940 GCA_002007465.1 Ailurus styani | reverse complement strand
ACACAAGGCGCATCACCTGCGATTTAAGGAAAACCAGAACGCGAGCGCTGAGACGCAGTCGCTCCGTCCACGAACGTTCATCCCCGTGTGCTACTTTTGTTTGTTAAACAAAACAGCTGCCACAATGAGTTAAAATAAGTAGAGGCGTCGTCGCAAGACGCTGAGCTACGATGTTGCCGCCATGAGGGATTGTGCCATTGTTCCATCTAAATGGCTATACACTGGTTAAATTAATGAATTCGGGTTCTGTTGAACCAGTTCTCTTAGACAAGATGGAACAGCAAGCACAAAGAAAGGTAACACACTCACACTAATTTATGAGATCCAGCTCAACCAGGGAATGAGGGATAAGACAATAATGGCTAGGGCAATTTCAAGGAGGAGAGAATGAGTTCCCCTTAAATTTGGTGAGTGGTAAATACTGCAGCTTTACAGAGTGCTGGGTAAGTACCTGTATTAGGTTTGGACTGATTTATATTTCCTAAAGAGTTTGGGAGATTGAGTCTAAGAGTTAAAGCACCAAGTCCAGAGCTCTTTATAAAATTCGTGCATTTTTATTGGATTCAGGAGATTCAGGGTGATTTTTTTTAAATGTGAAGAAGGAAGTAATAAGCACATATCACATATAAACGTGATATGCACATGAACATTTTGAATGATGAATTAAAACATTAATTGAATTTCAAACAAAGATCGCTAATGTTTTCTATCTACATCGATTGCATTAACACAATACATTAATTGCTTATGAATGTATCTGCAGCTGCTTAGGTATGAAAAAATGCTGTTTTCTTTTTACTCAATAAGTGATATGACAAGAATTATAAGTGTGTTTTATATAACTCAGTTAGCGAATGAGGTATCACCCTCAGCAACATTTACAAGAAAGATAATCACTGCAAAATAAGTCTGTTAGATTTCCAGTTAAGTCAGATATAACAGATTTAACAATTATTCCCAGTATATGGATGACGTTTATATTAAACATCAGTTAAGTCAGATATAACAAATTTAACAATTATTCCCAGTATATGGATGACGTTTATATTAAACATCATAAAAGCATTAGAGCATAGATTTAAATATACTTTGCCTTTTCATAGTTGTTTTTCTGGTAATTATTGGTCGGCTCACACCTCCAGTCAAACCAACACCCACCAGAAGACACTTGGCAAACCCCCATATTTCATGTTCCAAATGGTGTTCAAGTTTTGAGATTTCAGTGTGCATGGAGCCCTTGCAATACTCTGTCTCCTGAAATGTTGCATATCATACTTTTAAAAATATATATTTTAAAATGTTGATTCGCTGAGTGTGGGGGAAATGCGCTTTTTTTTTTCCACCAAGAGAAGCATGCTGTCCTAAAACATTCTACCTATCTGTGTGTGTCTGCTGAGAAAAGAGAGCGAAATTCAGCCAGTCTGAAAATTGAAATCCATTTGGTTTCTGCGATCTTCCTAACTTCTTCTCCTAGAAGGTTATGTTTCTAATTGAAGCCTGCTGTAGAGAAGCATGTGTCTAATTTATAGACCAGGGCTTATCGTTTTCTAAACCGATCTATCCCTATCAGTTGTTAATAATTGCTTAGAAATAATCACAACTCCTTCTTGCTCAGACATCTAATTTAATCAAATTTAACCACTAATTTTTACTCCTTTTCATGTTTACAAGTAATAATAAAACACAGCCCCCCCACCTCTCTTCCTCTCTCTCTCTCTCCCTCCCTCCCTCTCCCTCTCCCTCATCTGGTGTCCAACCAGTGAATCTGAGTCTTTCCCCCACGCTGGTAAGAGGGTAAGGACATCAGTTGTCTCGAGTAAGACATAGGTAGAGAAATGACAGCGTACCTTCGGCGATACGTTGTTGAAATGTCACCCTGCACATAATCTTTCTTCAAAATAGTCCCGGATCATGTATTATGGCCTGGATCACTTTAAATGGTATTAAATAATGACATGGGATGAAAAGGTAGATTAATGAGTGAGGCAGATGGCCCATGACATTGTGTATTTCAATGCAGCTGACAGGTCCGGGGGCCCAGTAAGGACTGGCAGCAGCCTGACCCCATGCTGTGAACCCCCAACCCCCTCCCTGGCCTCAACCCGGAAATCATGGGTGCTTTTGCTCCAGCCCCTACTCCAATGGAATAAGTTTCAAAGAGAGCTTCAGTCTAAAAATCCCATGAAGTCCTTGTAGACAATGAAATACTGTTTTATGTAGATACAAGTGCTCTATAAGATTAAAAGAGTGTTCTATGTCATTGAAAATTTTTTTGATTTCTTGTAATTGTAATATTTTCAAATACTTGCTTCAACCAGGTACATATACTTGAAAGAAAAGTCAAGAATGATACTGTGTTTAAATCACTAAATTCATAGATAATGATAGAAATTATAAGCCAACTTGAAAAAAATTATGTGGACTCTGAGTCAAATTGAAAAATACTTGTACTTTCAAATATTTACCAGTGTTGTGCACCATTTAATTAATATCTCTATTAAAATATAAAAAATAAACAATTGGGTGCCTGGGTGGCTCAGTGGATTAAGCCTCTGCCTTTGGCTCAGCTCATGATCTCAGGGTGCTGAGATCAAGCCCCACCTCAGGCTCTCTGCTCAGCGGGGAGCCTGCTTCCCTCTCTCTGCCTGCCTCTCTGCCTACTTGTGATCTCTCTCTGTCTCTCTCTGTCAAATAAGTACATAAACTATTAAAAAAATAAAATAAAATAAAATAAACAATCATTTCTCTACTCATAAATTCATTCTTCGTGTTTGTAAGATGGATTTTAAAATAGTTAAACTATTATCCCAAAAGTCTCTCTCACTTTAATGGGAAGATAGGGAGTATCAAAAACAGGTGGCAGAGAAGCAACCCCAAACCTTAAGCTGTCCTTCCAAAGACTACACCCTCTTACGTGAGGAAATGGAAGGAATGACAAAGACAACGGGTAAAAGATCCGTTAATCAGAAGAAAGGTGGTGAAGAGATTAACTCAGAACTGGAGCGTAGCATCCTTCTGCAGCACGTGACTTCTCCGGGCTAACTCACCTGCCCGTTAAACCACTGGAAGTCAACTCCATGGGGGCAGGAATCTTGGCATCTTACCCATAACGATACCCTTAATGTCTGGAGACAGGCTTGATGGGGCAATGCTTAGTACATATTTATTGATCAAACCAATGAATGAACAAATTTCAGAATGCTACACACATAATCTTTCTTTTCTTTAACAGCATGTCAAGCGTGGATCTACTGAGTATTTGGCTGGCAGTATAAGTGGCATAACCCAAGTCCATTAAAAAGCAAGTGATATTTTGAAATGGCGTGGGGAGCAGGGACCAGGACTTTCGAGCTCTACTCCTGCTCTCTTCCCAGCAGCGGGCTGTTCAGAGGGCCAGCGTGGCCCCGCAGCTGTGGGGCCCTCCTGTTCTCCCACGTCCCCCTTGTTCATTACATGGGAGAAAATCACATTTAACAACAGGGAAAAACAGGGAAGAACTATCTTTTCCAGTAAAAGCAAAGGATACAGAATGTCTTCCACTAACGAGAGCAGACTCCTGGGATTGTGATCACAGAAAGACCAGGTCTGCAGGAGGCAGTAAGGGTCCAGCTGTGGTGGGACAGGATGTTCTCAAGAGAAGGAAAAACCTCTTCTACAGGGTTTATACATCGCAGAAGCTGTTTCGGGAAGGAGACCACCAAAATATGGAATTTGATTACATTGTTCAAAATAGCTAATGGTGTCATGTATCACTGAATTCTTGATTGGCTTAGATTGAGGCTAGCCTATCGTTCCTGACCGTAATGAAATTACTCATCATCGAAGGATGAATTTAGGGATCACGATATACAATTTTTTGGGTCTATACAGGACGATTACATGAGTGAAGACAAACAGTTATTAGTGTTTTCTGTAAGGTATGAGGTTGGGCTGAGCGTCGGCCGCAGGTGTCCCAGGAACGCCAGGCTGAGCTCTGTCGCCGTGTGGACTAACCCCCGGGAAGAAAGACACTTGAAAACCAGATTTGATACATCTACAAAGCATGACTCTGTTAAGTTATGTGGACACAGAAGGCATGTTTTACCAAGTTTACAGCCTCATCAAGAAATGGTTCACCAAACATAATTTTTTAAAAACTTAAATTCTGTCGATATATCGGGGAGATTTTTGTCCAGCCCATGTGACCACTTTTCAAGGCTTTTGAAATTAGGTCTTCACAGCCCTGTGTCCCCTGGTTACTGCAGCATCCCCCGAAGGAGTTGCCAAACCTCTGACAGTTTACAGTCTAAATAGGAATTGCTACTTGGAAATTGAAACAAAGCAAATCCCATCCATGTTCTTTATTTATTTACTTATTGACAAGTAATTTCTACATCCAATGTGGGGCTTGAACTCAAGCCCCGAGATCAAGAGTCATACTTTCTCCCAACGGAGGCAGCCAGGCACCCCCAAATCCCATCCATCCTAACACAAATAAGCATATCGTTTAAAAATGAACAAATCTGCCATCTGTTATAGTAATGTTTAGTATTACAACAGGTGTTTTTATACTTTGCTTTACTGTATTACTTATGTTTATATTACCAAGCCAAGAGTGGATCGGGCAGAGTGAAAAACCCCAGAGTGAGAATTCTGTTTCTAGTCCCAGATCCCTTTCTTTCCAGCCACTGCCTGAGCTAAGTCCTGTTCCCATTTGATCTTTGTGTCTTCCTCTGTAAAATTAGAAGCTGGATTAAGTGACCTCAAATAGCTCCTCTGGGTTCAGCCTGTTATGATGGATCAGTGAGATGACATGCCCATCTTGACTCCTATCATTTGGGCGGTGAAGACGCCAGCGAAGACGCGTATTCATGAGTCACTTGCGGCACCAACATCGACGGCCTCACAATAGCTACCTTTGGACTTACGTGCGCTGCGTTTCTTACACTAGCTTATTTAGCTGACTTTATTTGGAATTTGTTGACATTTACCATTTACAGTGTCAACAAATTTACATAGGAACCTGTCACACATCGCCGGCATGAAAGGGGGGACATACTGAGTTGATGATAGCTCATCCTGGGACTGAAAACATATATCATTTCATACCATCCCCAATTCGTATACAAAACGATAACATCCTTAGCTTTCTTTTCTCAATCAGAAGAATTCTTTTAGTAAGAATCTCTCTATAATCAAGCCAAAAGTGTTCTGTGGGAAAATAGCTCTAACAAATTGGTATCTCCGTGACACCTGCTGAAACCTCCGTGGCGAAAGAAATAGTGTGTGTGTCAGTGGGAAAAGTGAGGTAAAGCTTGTGTGACATTGGAGCTTGAACCCTGTCCTAACAAAAATAAATGTATTTTAAAGCCGAGATTAAAGACTTTTCATGCCTTGGTGTGACACTATTAAAAACCAGAGGCCAATGTTATTTTAAGAAGAGAAGTTTTAAGGTAAAAAACAAACAATGAACAAAATGAGAGAAGAATGGCAAGATTTCGTTTCTTTTGATAGGGTGGATGGATTATGGACATTGGGGAGGGTTTGTGCTTTGGTGAGGGCTGTGAAAGATGTAAGCCTGATGATTCACAGACCTGTACCCCTTGGGCAAATAATAAAAATAAAATTAAAAAAAAAATGAGAGAAGAAGGCATCCTATCTAATTCTAAAAATTACAGTAGGATCACATTTGATGATGGGGGTGAAAATTTTACATGATGATGATTTTAATGTGAATGAAAGAGTCAGGCGTGATTACAAAGCCAACTTCCCTATCAGGTATCATGCATGTGACTATTTTTCAGGGATGATTGTGAATCCAGGAGTTCACAAAAGAAGCCTTCTGAACTTGTATTGTCTCAATTTTATCGTAGAGAGGTCAGATTGGGTTGTGAGAACAGAAAGGAAATATACATTCCATTGCCAGCAGGGTCCTGAGTACAATGAAGCAGAAAACAAACTGGGAAAGGTCAAGCCTGCCATTCACTAAATGTCCAAAAGGGAAATTTTGATTTTTTTAAAATAAAAGGTAATTTGATCCATCGCGGCTGAATGTTACATTAGAAGATGCCCCACTTTGCCCTGATATAAACACAATAGTGCTTCCAGGAACAATGTCCAAGAAAACCCTCGGGTCTTGGTGAATATATTGATTTCATCTGAGTTAATAAACGTGTAACAATGAAGCCCGCTAATCAGGGACCCTTGGCAGAAATACCACCCTATCCTCCTGAGAAATGTGCGATTTCTTTATTCATATTCACAGACCCCAACATGGCCTCAACAAAAGAACTTTTCAAGTTCTTGAGGGGCTGTCAGTCAAGATGCTGGTTTAGTTCGAGACAAGAGAAGATTGCTGATTAGTTTATGAAGGCAAAAAATAGAAGACACAGACTCAGGAGATCAGAGCCGACCTATTGAAAGTAAACCAACAAAACAAATCAAAACAACTCCTTGACCAGATGCTGGTTCTTTTTTCAGAGCTTAGTTCTTATGCCAACTTTTCCTTCTGTGAGGTTCATGTGTACGTTAGAATGCTAAACTTCAGTTAGCAGTCAGGGGTCCTCTCCACTCCCAAACAACCAGTGAATATCCACCTCTGTCTCCACATAAACCACCAGATGGTCCAATTGAGAAAACCTACATGTCAATCAGTTTTAAGATGGACAGACAGACACACTGCACCTGTTGCTCCCTGGGGAGCCAGGGACCAGGTCCAAACTCCAGCACCTGGTGGTTTGGCGCGGAGGGTGCGTTAGATGATTCAGGCTTCAGCTTCCTCACGTGGGCTGTTGTCTTCCAAGGCAACACCCACTTCTTCGTTTTTATGACTTGACTTCACTGAATTGAATATTCTCATTCAAAAAATCATTATAATTCAAAGGATCAGTTTCCATGTGGAAACAGACTTAAAATTCTTTGCATTTTGTAACCGAAAACAGAATTTTAACACCTCCTCTAACCTTATATAATTCTATTCTAGTTTTCTCCCATGCAAGGGACCACAAGATCTGGGCCTCATGACAGACCGTGCATTGATGTCTGTAGGATGGCTCCGTGCCTATGAGGGACACCCTCAATCAGATACAAAAGAAAAACTTAGTCATGAAACTGGCACATAATAATGACCAAACACTCTGAGATATGTATATACCCTTAGACGGTATTGTCCTTTTTCCTGTTTTTGTGGTGGTGGCGGTGGTGTTGTAAAACACAACACAAGAGCTATGCAAACAACGTGGCATCGTGTTGTTGGACTTGCTGTCTCTCACCTGTCAAACATCCCAGTCTGAGCATTCTTTGATGACCTACTTTTTTTTTTTCTTCTAGATTCTGGAACTTATCAACCTTAATCTAGAAATATTTTAATAAAGTTTTTATTTTATCGCATATTGGCCCTAATTTTTAAAAATATTTTTGGAAGATCGGCCGCTTTAGAGGAAACATTGGTTTCTTGTTTAATCTCTTTTTCGTTATTGAGGGCCTGTCTTCTTTCCTTGATGTCCTTTGGTTTCGAGCTGATTTGTTGGCACTCTGTCTCTTTCCCAGGACACCCTACTAGCGATGTGCTACACGGTGGCGGGTGGTGTTTACTTCTGTGTGTAAATCATGGTTACAGAGTCCTAACCCACTTGCATAAATCATCCTACGGCGAACAAGGAAAGAAAACAAGAAGAAGAAACAGTCCGAGAAAGGTAATTTAGTGGGTATTTTCTTGTAAATCGTTGGAAAGTTTCAGTTTACAAGTGTCTCCATCATTTGTCACGGCCATGGCATAATGTTCCCCAGTCACACCTTCCCATTTCTTTATTCTTTGGTGGTGGCTGTTGGGGCCAGGAAGCTCAAGTGTCTCTTGATATTCAGGAAAGAGCCTTGAAATAGCCAGTCTATCCAGGGAATTGACTTTCCAAGGACACTGCCAGTGAGCAGGAGTTGGAGCTTGATGGGATCAGACATGAATTAGATGTCTGCAGCAGATACAGGAGAGTGGAAAATTAGTGTAATCTCCAGCAATTTCCCTACACGCTCTCAGCTTCGGCTTAATTATCTCTAAAGTAGGGGTGAGAGTACCTACTCACTGGGCTCCTGGAGGGTTAACAGAGGCGGACCTGGAGCTTTTCACAGGAAGCACTCAGCAGACGCTCCGTGTCCCTACTTGGACTGAAGTTATCTTGAATACACCCTCTTACAAATTTTCCTCCGTTAGGGGGACTCACTGGCGGAATAAAGACTGTTTCTTCCATTGTCCATCATTCCTCCATGGAGCCACGGCTTAAGTATGGAGACTGCTCCTTCCGCACACCCATCGGACATAGTGGTTGGCGCCGGGAAGGTGAGAACATGGGGGCAAGCTATTGTTTCTTCTGATGGAAGACTCACACGGTCCCCACTGAATGCACACCCACTTATTTACCGGGGGAAAAGGAGTGGCCCAAACACAGCAGAAAGCACAAAGCGCTATTACAGAGAACAGACTGTTCCTAGTCTATCTACTTTCATTCATTCATTTGTCAGTGGATAGTAAATGACTAGGGATTTCTGAGTGAAATAAAGAGGGAAAACATCCGTTCATTTTTTGCTCTGAGCAATAAAAGTAAAGCAGGAAAGACGTAATGGGTCACCCATGTGCAATTTGGGGGAGAGGATGCTTAGGAGAATTGGGAAGAATAAAAAATAATTTCTCAGTTGAAGGGAGTGGAAGCGGAGAGCATTTCCCACGTGGTGCCTGGAATTCCCACTCTTTCCAGGCAGTGGGCTTTGGGGATTCTCTTGTTTGCTGCAGCCCCCCCCCCACACATTTATTTTCTTCTCTTTTCAGGATATCGCTGAAGGGATCACAGCGGGAAATTACTTGTGCTTGTCAGTTGATTGTGTAGTGAGGAGGCCGGTGGGGCTGCAAGCTGAAGATCTCTATCCAATGCCCAGCAGATTGAAAGGCAGTGCAATGGAACGGAGCATGCTAGCTCTCCAACCTCCTTCCTGACCTTGACCTCACGACCTCTGCCATCCCGGTGAGGCTGAGATAAAGCTCACAATGCACTTTGTCCTGATCCAACCTGGCCTTGACCATCACACCCACTTCACCAGGAGTCTGAAATGAATCAGCATTTCTAAGAACTGGCAGGTGGACTGCTTGGATTCTGCTCTGCTTTTTGATTAGATAATGCTCCTCTCTCCCGGGACCAGAAAGGCTTGCCTCAGAATAAAATAAAAGGTCAAGCAGCCTACACTCTTTGTACCAAGTAAAAACTACAAAAAATATAAGTTGGTAATTGGTTGCCCCCCTTTTGGATTGTCTTTGTGGTGGGCTCAGCTCTGGGATATTCCTGATAACATTGTTTCTCGGCCTTCGGTAAAAATCAAGCAAGCGACACTGATGCCTAAAGATAGATTTTCAGGTGCCAGAGCCTCAAAATTTAGAGTTCCAGATCATAACAGTTTTCTCTGTTGGAGTGCGAAAGGCCATTTGTTTTCTTCTCGCCAGAATCACAGGTGGAGCTGACGGGCCAGCAGCCAGGTGTATGATCCGCGTGGAAGCAGTATACGTGATTGCACGTGTAAGACAATAACCAAGTGTGCAATGACCCCAATGTCACGATGACCTACTGTGCATCCGCCTGGGCTATCTGGACAGCCGATGGGTTGAGAATTCCTGAAAATTTAAGGGAAGTCAAATTGTTCTTCAAAGGCCCAGCAGTACAAATGAGGTCCCGGAGCTATACCAGGTCAGCAGTGGCCAGAAGGAGGGGGGTTCCCACCACTGGGGCCTCTGCTCTGTCTCTGCTTCCACGGAGCCCGACTCTCCTCACTGCTCACTCAACGTGCCTTGTCGTTCCACGGAGGACATCTCACTCTGGGTCTCAACCGATGCTTTTAGGTAGGAAAGTATTGGAAGAAAAAAAATTGAGGCCAAATGACTTGGCATAGCCAGGTGAAGAGTGGGAACTTACACGTATTTTTCTTACTTCTTTGGAAGTTTGAACTGTCGGTAGAATTCTTGTTAAATGTGTCTGTAAGTTTTGTGTTCATAGAGGGGGTAGAAGGGTTTGGAAGCTGTAGTACCAGCTTGGGGGATGTTGTACGTGTTGCCACGTGAGCTGGAGAGAGTCCCAGTGGATTCCATTCGATTGGAAATGTAGAAGAAAGAAGGACGAATGGACAAAAGAAGGAATGAATGAATATGGTAACTGGCTGGATATGGGTGAAGATAAGGGGAGTCATACACAGCTTCCTGTACTTGAGCGCAGCAGAAAAAGGGAACCGCATTACTCCATGAATCAGAGGCGGAGCTGATTCGGAGGAAGATAGGTTGAGTTCTTTATAAATATGTTGAATTGATGTGGGATATATCAACAGGCTGTGGTAAGGGAAATTCCAGCACACTGGCTCTCTTTGCAAATATCCTTAGTCCCAGAATCAGAAGTGGGCTGATGGAGGAAAGAGCAAATCAGAAGATTACTGTTTATTTTCCAGAGAAATCAGGACTTACAGGATTGGCATAGAAAATCAGTTCAAATAGGAGTCAATGAAATACAGTCTCTTATTTATTCCTCTTGGATATATGCAATATTGATGAGCTTTGTGAACATGAGTGAGTGCTTCTGATTTCTAGTCTGTAAAATTTGAATATGTATAGTAACTGTCTGATTATTTTTTATTTTTATTTATTTATTTATTTTTAAAGATTTCATTTATTTATTTGACAGAGAGAAATCACAAGTAGGCCTAGAGGCAGGTAAAGAGAGAGGAGGAAACGGGCTCCCTGATGTGGGCCTCGATCCCAGGACCCTGAGATCATGACCTGAGCTGAAGGCAGAGGCTTTAACCCACTGAGGCACCCAGGCACCCTGTCTGATTATTTTTTAAAATTAGGAGTCAGTGAGTAAATGCAAGTGAAGACAGTAACAGAGGACTCGGCATGTAATAAGTATTTAGTAGGGATTAGTTGCTCTTATGATTAGAACCATTGCTACAAGTATGTTAGGCCCTGCCTTTACAACAAAGCCCTTTCACATCAGCCAATTTAAGTAGGTCACGGTTCTATACTATAATTTTTAAAGTATTGATATATGTAAGCCAAATTCCCCTTACGAATGGTTGCAGAGTAAAAATTAAAATTCTCACTAGTAACAAATAAATGTATTCATTCCTTGGTACGTGGTCAGTCACCTGTATTCCTATGCTATATATACATATTTAAATGTATATATTATTTATATAATTTATATAGATAAATAATAGATATTATCATTCAAATGTAGGTTTTTAGTAAATTATCTTGCAGAACAAAAGTTTTTAAAAATATTATTAAGGCCAGTTAATCCATTTTCCTTTTGTGGATTGTGCCTTAGGGTCAGCCCTAGATTCTGAAGATTTTTTCCTTTCTTTTTTCCTAAAAAGTTTTGTAGTTTTATGTTTTACACTTAAGTACAGTATTCATTTTGAGTTAATTTCTGGATGGGGCGTGAGACTAAGGGTAAAGTTAATTTTCTACACCTCCGTCAGAGATCAGTTGGGCATATTTGTGAGCTTGTATTTCTTTGTTCTCTATTCTGTTCAACTGACACTTGTGGGTATTTCTTTGCAGATATACTACAGTCTTGATTATGTGCCTGTATAATAAGTCTTAAAATTGGGTATATGGATTCTGTCACCCTATTCTTTTTTAAAAAATTATTTTAGCTCTTCTAGTTTTTCTGCTTTTCTGTGTAAATTTTAGAATAATCTTGACTATATCTACAAATTTTCAAGCTGAAATTTAAGTAGGAAATCTAGGACACCTGTGCATCAGTTTGGAAAGTATCGACATACTTTTGGTTTTGACCATTCAAATCATACATATACTTTGTTGAATTTATACCTTGATAATGCTCTTTTTTATTGATGTGAATGTTGTTTTATTTTTAATTTTGATGCCTGTATATTCATTGCTGTATGTAGAAACACAATAGATTTTTGCACATTTTTTTGTATGCTGCAATCTTGCAGAACTAAGTTATTAGTTCTAAAAGTTTTGAAGGTCTTCAAAATTTTCTAAATAAATAATTGTAGCAACTGCAATAGGGGCCATCTTCTTGATTTTTTTCTGATCAATATGTCTTTTTTTACCTTATTGCAATGGTTAGTATTCCCAGCACTGTGTTGAACAGCTACAGTGAAAGAGAACATTCTTGCCTTTTTCCCATAGTAGTACAATATTAACCATTGGCTTTTTGAAGATTCTCTCTACCAAACTGACTAAGCTGTTCTTCTATTTCTATGTTTTTTTTATTGTTTCAGTGATCAAAGAATCATTGTTTATGCACCACATCCAGTGCTCCATACAATATGTGCCCACCTTAATACCCACCACCAGGCTCACCCATCCCCCCAATCCCTTACCCTCCATAACCCTCAGTTTGTTTATTGTCCTGAGGGTTTTCAACTCTGTTTCAACAAATGGATTTGAATTTTGTCAATTTTTTTGTGCATCAATTTATATGATCAGGTGATTTTACTTGCAAGTTTGAGTCATGCATGCCTGGGTAATAGAAAATTACATAAAACTCATCATTTTTCTTTAAAATACTGGTAATTATTATTTTATAATATTTTTTAAACATGCAATATATGGGGATCATTTACAAAGGCCAATTGATAGCTTTCTACAAACGATTCTTTCAACGATTACCTAATGGTTTGTCATAATTATAGTAAAAATATCCTACTTGGTCATTTAGATGATTCTGAGTTTTTACTTTATTTAAGTAATTCCTTGATTCATTACATATAATGTAGATGATATAATATAATATAATGATTTCTTTAATTATGTCCCTAAGATAAAGTTCTAGAAATAGAATTCTTCTGGGAAATCATTCATATTTTTTAAAATTTACAATATTCATTGACATATTTGCATAACTTTAGTTAACAAGTCACTGTGTTATTAGTGAACTAATCAGAGTATTCCTTTAGTGCATGGAATATCAAATTATTTCACTGATTACAGAAATGCAACAATTACCATACTCTCTTTCTGTGTCTTTTAATGGATTTATGTAACCCCATGCACCTCTGTTTACACCTGTGTTTTCTCTCTTAGATACTAAAGCTGGTCAAACAGCCCTTTCGTTGTATTAGTCTTTGTATCCTCAGTACCTAATATTGTGTTTGAAACAAAATTTTTAAGACATCTTTGCTAAATGAATTTTTTTCTTTAATACGTTGGAATAATCATAAAGCTAATAAATATTCAAAATATAAAATATAGCTTCTAAAAGATTAGCATTTAAATTATTTGAAATTCACAAATAAGAATTAGACACTAAAAATTGCATGATATATTTTCTTTCATTGGTTTTCATTGGTTGCATGTGTGCACTCTCTCTCTCAAATAAAAAAAAATAATAAAATCTAAAAAAATAAAATTTCAGGATACACACAGCTGCAGTCAAACTAGCCCCCAAATATACTTCATCACCCTTCCTGGAATTCGGGTGTCCCAGAATCTCCCACTGCACATCTGTAGCTTCCTGTGTAGGGTCTCACTTTTGCACAAGTTTATGTTGTTATGTTTTTAAAGAATATAGCAATAGAATAAATATGAAAGACTTCACAAGTCTCTCACAAAAGTTGTAGGAGAGAACTCCGTTTAAGAGGGAAAATGATATGGTGAAAATGCTGAATTTTTTTAACTAATGGATTATCTAGCGATGATACGCAAAATGGATGTAGAAGCTAAAGGTGACTTGGTCCCCAAGGAGACTGTTCTTAAATTCAAGGATGGAGTGACAAAAGCCTGAGTTAGGACCACGAAAAAGAAGAAAAATTGTGAAGTTCAATATGGAATATTTGTACATTATTCTCGTAAGGAAATAAGCAAAGTCAAAGAAAACGTGTGGCTAAGTGAACCAGACAGTATAAGAAAATTTGAATGCCACAGGCCCCTCCCTTTTCAAGAATGAATTACATCTGCCTCAGGATTCCGAGTGTTTACAGCAAATTCTCTGAATCGGCCTTTGTCCACCAAAAGGCGTTGTTGTTGTTTGCTTCCCCTGTTCTTCTTCTTTGTGCTTCTTAAGAAGAAAAGATCGACAATAGCACAGGTAAGCACTGGGCTGCTTGGTACATGTCAGCTGGGAGGCTCTTCCAGCAACTTCTGCGCTGGTCCTAATAGATAAACAGTCCTGTCAACTTGTAGCTCCTTGGACCTTACAGTAATCCACGCCCAAGGGAAGACCATTGATCTTTTCCATTAGAACATATTTCAAAAACCAGTACAGAAATGCCCAAGACCCGTAAGTGTCAATGCCCTTGGGTTCCCTATGTGAAAAGGGCAATTGATTTTTATTTTTTAGGATGAATTTGCTCCTTAAATTAGCCTTTTGGGGAGTAGCATTTGACTCCATAAAGTTGAAGTCATGAGGAATAAGGAGGGTCAGCAACAGTGCTCACTAGAAGGAACAAACTGCCTCACACCTGTGACCTCACCCGGGGCTTGGAAAGGAAGTGCACACAAGTGAGCCTTCCCAGATCTGCCAGGAGGAGCAAAATTACCCCAACAACATCAACAGTGTCACTAAAATACCCGCCTCCTGCCCCCACTGCTCATCTGTCTTATCTTACTCTTTTCCAGGGCACTTCTCATCCCTGGACACCACCTCGTCTCACTTACATTGTCTACTGCGTGTGCTTCTCACCCTCCCCCCCACACCCTAGACCATGAGCTCTGGCAAGTGTGAGATTTAGTCTGTGATGCCCCAAGACTATAGAATTGTTTTGTACATGATAGGGGCTCAGTAATGACTGGATGAATCAATGAGTGAGTACAGAGTCCTCGACTTGTTGCAGTATTTGCTGGGTTTTCTCTTTTTTTCTCTTCTCTTCTCTTTTTATTTTAATTGGGCTCACATTCTTTTTTTATTATTATTGTTATATTGTGTTAGTAACCATACGGTATGTCATTAGTTCTTTTTTTTTGATACTAAACCCTTTATCTTTTTCTTTTCTTTTTTTCTTTCCTCTTCTTTTCTTTTCCTTTCCTTTCTTTTCTTTATTTTTCCACTTCCCCAGTGTGAGTATTCCAGTACCTCATGAGGAAGAAACCATTAACACCTGCGGCTACCCGAGGGCGGGTGAAGGGCCCTGGGTGGGGCGATGGGCCCGGCCGAGGGCGAGAGAAGGAAGTGTCTGCACAGGGATCCAGCTTCCATTAGCAGCTGGCCAGGCTCCAAGAACAGCAACTCCTGCTCAGCTTAAAGCACAAGAGAACTATTATTCATATGTGTTTACAGAGTAGCTGTAAAGGAAGACAAGAGTTTACAGTGGGTGTCAAGCTCACGCCCTGCCTGCCCTGCTTGGCTGCTACTGTGTTGTCACCGACAGGAACGCAGACTAAGGGCTCAGTCCGCACGCATTTAGTTTAGTCTAGTTGTGTTTCTCACCCTGAACGTGTGTGAGTGTGTCTGTGAGTGTGTATGTGTGAGAATATGTATGTGTGTGAGAGTATGTGTGTGTGAGCGTGTGAATGTGTGTGTATGTGTGAATGCATATGTGCAGATGTGAGAGTGTGTGTATGAGAGAATATGTGTGAGTGTGGGTGTGTGTATGTGTGAGAATGTGTGTGTGTGAGTGCGTGAGTGTGTACGTGTGAGTGTGGATGTGTGGATGTGAGAGTGTGTATATGTGTGAGAGTGTGTGGGTGTGTGTATATGAGTGTCTATGTGTGAGAATGTGTGTGAATGTGTGTGCATGTGTGAATGTGAGAGTGAATGTGCATGTATTGCGAGTGTGTGAATGTGAGAATGTGTGTGAGTGTGTGTAATATGTGTGAGTGTGTATGTGTGAGAATATATGAGTGTGTCGATGTATATGTGTGAGTGTGTGCATGTGTGTGTGAATGTGTGTGTGTGTGTGTGTGTGTTAATTTATTCCAATGGACCCCAAAGCAAGCATGCATGACAGGCAGCCTGGAAGAAAGTACAGACATACTACAATCAGGAGCCCCAATTTTCTCTTTCTCTTTTTTTATTTTTTGTTTAAATAGATGAATAAGCAGTTTTGGGTTTTAATTAAAACCACAGGACGTGGTGGAAAAACAACGAGCTTCTTCCCGGATGACATCTGTGTCTCCTTTCACCTCCCACCACCGCCAACGGGGGATGAGCTCCTGGCCTCTCCACCCCCCAGCTCCCGGCTCCCTGGCTCCCGGACGCAGGACGCCCACCTTGGTGGGGACAACAGCGGAGGTCCTCGAAGGGCTCCAAAAGGACCTTTGATGCTTTCAAATCTTAAATCTACTCATTAAAATATAAATGCCAAACCCGATACCACTCATTACCCATATATTAATCTGATGATAGAAACCCTGCCGATTATGTGTAAGAAACAAATAACCAACATTAGCAAATTTCCGTACCGCCTCTAGCCGTGCATGCTTTTAACCTTCAGTGTTCCCATCTGAATGCCAGTGGGGGACTGAAGGCAGCTCACTAAATCACGGGCACCCACGGGAGGAGGGGGCTGTGGACGCGCGCTCCTGCAGCAGCCGCTCCATCCCTCCGCCCCACCTGCTGCTCAGCTCCCACCTGCCCAGCCCCACGCTGAGGCCATGGTCAGCGAGCGAGCCCTGAAGGCGGGAGGGAAGCGAGATCCGGAGAGCGTCTGGGGTGGGTTGGCATCAGCATCAGTGGGACATCACCGCTCAGCCCCCACACGTCTCTGCTCCACCAGTCAGACGAACTGGTGATCCGGCACTGGCACCGGGGTTGCTCTTTATTCTATCACAGCGAGTTTGAGCCTGAGCCCCTAACCTGCAAGATGGAGAAGAAGGCCAGCCAGTGCCTAGGAATCCAGCCCCAGGGGCTCGAGCACGGCAGGAAACGGGGGCCGGGGCGCTGGTGTTGCTAGGACACATCACCGATGCCTGTGTCCCAGCCCTCTCTGGTGTATGGAAGACGGGAGTGTCCACTAGTGGCACCATTTCCTCCGTGCAAAACCCAGCCCTAGTGTCTTCTCTCAGAGACCAAAGCGGTAAGATGAAGGGCTCACCCACGTGGACGTCAGCTCCTCCCTGTCGTGCATCTAACAGGACTGATCACCTGCCCTCCACAACAGTCCCGTCTGCCGGCTTCTTGAAGACCCAGTCAGAGGATCCCATCTGCCGGCTTCTTGAAGACCCAGTCAGAGGATCCCATCTGCTGGCTTCTTGAAGACCAAGTTAGAGGACCAAGGATGCCTCGGGGTTTGCCCCCGACCTAACGCCACGGCACCGGGGACACACGGGCCCCACTGAGTTTCCTGTGGGAAGGGTGAGATCATGGATTTTCATTATTTTGTGGATGGGGTCCAAATGATAAAATCAAATAAATTCTCAATCATCTTTTTATAGACACATGTTATCAAGACATTTTTCCACTTTAACTGTTTTGAAATGCTAAATTAAATCCTAGCAGAAGTCCAGGAATATGTCAAGTCCTACTCATTTCTTGACGGAGTGCAGCAATCGACTTCCATTTCTAAGCTGTAGGTTGGTGGAGAAGGTTTCATCCCAGATGCAGCCTCCAAGATATTCTGATCAAAAAATCCAGGAGGGGGCGGGGGTTGACTTTGCTCAAACATCCCCCCAGAGGTTCCCACTGATCAGGAAAACACCACAAAACAGAGGGACAGGGAGGACCTGTGGAGTTCCCCACCTCTCATCTCCAACTTTTAACCAAAAATGTCATGTGAGCACAGTTTATGAACCCATTATGCACACACTTACAAAGTGAATTTAATGGGGAATGACTGGCAAAGTTGTGAGAGCTTTGCTTCATTTGATAGAGTAAAAAGAAATTTCCACTGCGGTTCCTTTAATGGTAGGCACCTGGATAATTAGCACCCGCTCTTTGCAGAGGTAGGAACAAGCCATGCTGAGAGGGAGGGTGGCTCAAAGCCAAGGCAAGTGGGGTTCAAGCCATAAGAAGCCAGGGACAGACAGATGACTCATGTGCGCTGAGCATTGCTTAAAAGGGCCAGAGAGAGACAGTCCAACTCCGCCGCCTGCGGCAAGCAGGAGGAAGATTCCCAGGGTCTGCTCAAAACCCAGGCAGACAGAAAACAAAGAAGCAACTTGGCTTCCCAAGGGCCTCATTTCAGTGGAGATCAGGGGGCAGGGGGACCACAGCAAGTCTGGCCCTATCAGACTTTCAGAAAAGCTGCTGGGATGCCTCAAACCCTCAAGTTCTGTAGGCTATGACGTGTGGTCAAGGGCAAGACTGGACGGCTGCCTCCTGGCTGCACCAAGGTCAGGGGAGGCCAAGAGCAGAGCAGGGGTTTCAGGGCAACAGGAAAGCCTGATTTCCACCCCCAAACGACACCCTTAACATCACACTCGAGATGACACGGGCCACTTCTTGAAAAAACACAAACTGCAGCTCACCCAATATGAAATAGATAAGCTGAATAGCCCCTTTACCTTTTGAGGGAAATAAATTCATAATTTACAAGCCCCCAAAGAGAAATCTTCAGACCAAGAGAGTTTCACAGGAATTTTAATACCAATTCTACACAATCTCTTCCAAGAAGTAGAAGAGGCAGGAGAAATCAAATTTATTTTATTGAAGCTCATATTACTCTGATCCCAAAACAAAGAAAGTAGAAAGAAAAACAAAGCAATGAAACCTAGGGGCACCTGGGTGGCTCTGGCTCGGTGGGTTAAGCCTCTGCCTTCAGCTCAGGTCATGATCTCAGGGTCCTGGGATCGAGCCCCGCATCAGGCTCTCTGCTCAGCAGGGAGCCTGCTTCCTCCTCTCTCTGCCTGTCTCTCAGCCTATTTGTGATTTATCTCTCTCTCTCAGGTAAACAAGCAAAATCTTAAAAAANTGATCTCAGGGTCCTGGGATCGAGCCCCGCATCGGGCTCTCTGCTCAGCAGGGAGTCTGCTTCCTCCTCTCTCTGCCTGTCTCTCAGCCTATTTGTGATTTCTCTCTCTCTCTCAGGTAAACAAGCAAAATCTTAAAAAAAAGACATGAAAGCTAAAATACTCATCAATGTAGTTGTAAAAATCCATAAGAAAATATCAAACACAATTCAGCAATACACTCAAAACAATCATATACCGTGAGCACATGAGGTTTATTTGGGAGACACAAGGTAGGTTCAATGTTTGAAAATAAATCAATGCAATCAACCATATTAACCAGCTAACGAAGAAAAATTACATGATAATATCAATTGATGAAGAAAAAGCACGTGACATCTTTTTTTTTTTACATTTTATTTATTTATTTAACACAGAGAGAGAGATCACAAGGAGGCAGAGAGGCAGGCAGAGAGAGAGAGGGGGAAGCAGGCTCCCCGCTGAGCAGGGAGCCCAATGTGGGCCTCGATCCCAGGACGCTGAGATCATGACCTGAGCCGAAAGCAGAGGCTTTAACCCACTGAGCCACCCAGGCGCCCAAGCACATGACATCTTTGAACACCTGTTCATGATAAAACTCTTCAAATAAAAAAAAAACCTCTTCAAATAAATCAGAATAGATGGGAACTTTGTCAATTTGATAGAAAGTCTACAAAATCCTACAGCTAACCGTATATATAAGAGGGAAAGACTGAATGCTTTCTCTAAAAGATTGGATATAAAGCAAGAATGTTTGCTCTTTGGGGATGTTGATGACTAATTGATTTAACTGCCTTTCTGATTTCTCTGCATTTTCTGCATATTTTTTTGGATGAGACCTTCCTTTCAAGCTTTATACATAGTTGCACAGAAATAAATTTTTGTCTATTATAACTCACATTAACTAGTTCAATGTCCCTCTTGTTGCACAAGAAAGATTCAGAACCACACGGATGATGGACTACATTGCCTAATGCTTGTGTGCTCTTTCCAGTTTTGCTCTGGTCTTGGAGTACTTCACTGGCATATTCTCACAGCTCCTAACACTTTTACTTGCCTAGTTCTACGAATTAATTTACAGATGGGGAAATGTGCAGTCCCAATTAGATCAGACTGGGAGACATTCAGCATCAGACACTGACTCAATTACCCGGGTGAGCTGATGAAGACTGGTTTACCAAAGTACAATGCAAATGTTGAAATTGTTTTCCTTGGTTAGTTGTACTAGTCTTCATAGTCGTGGAGGGGAAGTGAGTGCTGTGTGAAGCCTACATTCTCAAAAACCTTTGTTATCCCAAAGCCACGGCCCCAAAACAGAAATGTAGAATGTCCATCTTTATTGAACTGAAAGGTACATGCAGATTCAATCACCTAAGTCTGAGGCCAGCTCACATTGAGGGAAAAAAATATTTTCAAAATTTAAGGTAAGAGGTGACCATCGGTGTGCCAAAGTTGAGAACACAGACCTTTTAATAAATACTAGATGACTCACGCAATTTGGGGAGACTGAACACTGGCAGCAGGAAAAGAGAAAGAATAGGAAATTTGTCGAGATGTTCCCTTTCAGGTCAATAGAACACATGAAAAAATAAATCTTAGAGAAACTCTGATCTTCATGTGCACCACTCAACGTTTTCCCTCTATTGTTATTCACATGTCACTCGCGTGCGCCTTCCCCGCGCTGCCTACTGGCTGTGTACTCACATATGCTTGAAGCAGCTCGTGAAACCATGAGCCCTGTGAATATTTGAAGCATCCTACAGTACTATGTCGATATGGAGAAGAATTTTCTTCTTTGGGATTTAGGTCTAAAATAGGTCGGCTATGGGGTGTCTGGGTGGCTCAGTCAGTTAAGCGTTGAACTCTTGACCTGGCTCAGGTCATGATCTCGGGGTCCTCAGACCAGGCCCCACATTGGGTTCTGTGCTCAGCGGGGAGTCTGCTGGAGACTCTTGCTCTCTCTCCCTCTGCACCACCCCCCACTGTCTCTCAAGTGCAAACAAGCACCCAAACAAACAAACAAATAAGATAGGTCAGGCGTTCTTTTCACGACGGTAATTAGGAGCATCTGATATCCATGAAATGTTCCATATTCTCAAATCTGGCAACCAAATGTTTGGTTTAGAAAGTATTAATTGCTAGTAGATACTGCCCTCAGGGGCTGTGACCTTGGGCTTTCTTTTCCTCTCCTCAGCCCTCTCACATGAGTGGGGTTCCTGACCTGAGGAATTGCTTTTGTGAAGACAATCGCTGTACTTGGCTAAGTTCTTACAGATTTCAGGCTTAAACTGGCTCTTCTGAAGACAATCGCTGTACTTGGCTAAGTTCTTACGGATTTCAGGCTTAAACTGGCTCTTCCCCAGCAACAGCATCATCACCTTGACCCTTGAACTTGGTGCCCTGTTTTGACCTCGGGAAGAGAAAAGGAGGAACTCGATCCCCGCTGCCCTGGGCATGACTTCTCAGCCATCGATGGCCCTCGCCAGCCCACAGGTCTTAGGGTAAGCTGCGTGCTTATCGAAATAAAGTAAAAATGGTGTGATTAAACTTAATTTGCCATGAAAAATTATCTCAGAAAAATAAAATGGCTGTCATTAGGGCAGTCACACTACTTGAAGAAAATGTGAAATGGTCCTGTCATCCAGATATTGTTTATAGGCGTCATTACCAGTGGAGCGCACTGCACAAGTATTGGTTTTATTTTCATCTCCAATGACTCTGGCCCTGATTTAGCTTTGCTTCCTTGTATGTGTTGATTGTTGGCATCCAACCATGACCATTTCATAACACTTTCAGTTTCATTACTTCATATCATTATTTTTTAATATGTTGCCTTTAGGACTCTAAAAAGCAGATATATTAAAACCCTTAATATGGAAAATTTCTACGTTTCGTACAAAGGAAAACCATATCCCTGTGTCAGAATGGAGCATGCCAGCTCTGTGTGGACTTTGACCCTCGCACACGCTTGCCTCCTCCTCGGGGTCACTGAGCTGGATGTGGGCTTCTCTTCCGATCCCCTTGAACATGGACCAGTTAGCAGACCTGCACTTCTGCCCTTGCTTTGGCTTCATCAACCTTTGATTCTACAGTAGAGGACTTGACTAGCATCTTGAACTCATTCTCTCTCTCTTTTTAAAGTTGGGGACTGTTTACAAGGTATTAAAGCTGGTTGACTTTTTATACAAAACCAAGAAGTCTTCAGGATGAAGGAAAAGTATTCTGAAATTGAGAGGCTCAAGTTTTGAGACAAGACAGCACAGACTCACTTTTCCCTGCCCCTCTCCTCTAAGGACTCCTAAGTACTTTGGGACTACAAGTCATCAGACCATCAGAGAAGGACTCTGAAAGGTGGGCGAAAGCAGGCGGCCAGCGGCCTCAGGACTCAGACAACAACAGAGCAATGTGTTTGCTGGGTGTTGTTTTCATCTTGGCGTGGGCACTGGAGACTCCCCTCACTCAGAAACACCAACAGACTTGGACAATCGACCACAGAAAACTGTCTCCAGCCAATGATTGTGGAAGGGGCATCTCAGCAGAAATCTCATGGAGAACTCCTCTGTCGGATGCCCAGCTGGCATCGGCAGCCCACTTTGCTGGAGCATCTGCAAGGCTTCCTTGTTCCCCCCATGCCAGCCTCACACACAGGGCTGGAAGCAGTGCTAGCAGAACCCATAAGCCGTGCCAGATCCCAAGGAGTAGTGGCCAATCTCCCCTGGGGTCAGGGTCAGCAGAGTGCAGGTGAACCGTGGCCTCTTTGCCGACACCTGTTACACCAATTGGCCCAGGACCTCCTGTCCGTCCATCCAGGGGCAGAAAAGGATCCAGGTCTGGTGTTTCCTGAGCCTCACACCTCATGGCAGCAGCCGCCCAGGCGGCATTGACAAGGAATCTGGAGTTCCACTGATACCAGGAGAACGAAGCTGACCAAAGTAACACTGAAAGGGCTCCAGCAATGAAATAAAATTGTCACTGGGACTACAGATCACAAAAATAGTCCGGGACCTATAGGCTAGACCTAAAAAGAGTACATGCAAACAGAAGATTTAAATACAATCAAGAGATAAAAATCATTGAGATAAGAAAATCAAGTGACTCCAACATTGAGGTGAAGAACACATTAGAAATATCCAGTAAGAATTTTAGAGCATTCATCATAGAATGGCTCGAATACACAATTATATATTGTCTTAAAACATATCTCAAATGTTTTAAAAATATAGCAAAGAAATGTCATTTGAAAAAAGAAAATGTCATTTGGACATTACGGAACTGAAAAATACAACAATCAAAACTGTAACTTGCTGGGTGGTCTAAATAGTGGGCAGGACAAAGGATAGAACCACCGACCATCAGAGAACGTGATAAAGATAACAATAGAAATTAATGAAATTAAATACAAACAATAGAGAATTCACTAAAACAAAAAAGCTGGTTCTTTGAAAAAATTAAATATCAATGAAACCATCTAATCATTAGCAAGACTGACAAATATGTAAAAAGAATACACACAAATTACCAAAGAATGGGATGAAGATCCTTAGATCTTGCAGCCGACAAAAAGATAATAAGAGATTACTATGAACAACGTTATGGTCATAAATTCAACAACAGAGAAGAAAATGACCAATTCTTTATAGTCCACGAATTACCAGAACTCACTCAGAGAAACAGATGACCGGAGTAGTCCTACAACCATGAAAGAAATGTGTATGTAAATTAAAAGCCTCTTGAAAAGAATTATCTATGCTCATATTGTTCCACTGAAGAGCTTTACCAAACATTTCAAGAATTAGCACCAATCTGACACACTCTGCCAAAAATAGAATAGGAGTGCATACTTCCCAACCCCTTTTTTGAGTCCAATATCATCTTAAAAAATTGGATACAGGCAGTACAGAAGAAGAAGGAGGAGGAGGAGGAGGAGGAAGGAAAACCACAAACCTGGAGACAAACGTATCTCAGGAAGTTAGATACAGAATTCCTCAACAAAATGTTAGCTGATTCCAGCAATGTGTGTCAAGTATAACAGAGCACAAACGACAGGGCTGAGTTCAAGCATGCAAGGAAGACTGTTCTGATATTTGAAAATCATCCATGTAATCTCACATAAAATTCAAGAATAAAAATAATATAATCATATAAAGCAATACAAAGAAAGCGTTTAACAAAATTCAAAACATACTGATGATTAAAAAAGGTCAGCATACTAGAAATACAAGGGAACTTCTTCACCTTGATGAAGAACATCTACAAAGAAGGCTACGGCGAATGTCACAGTGGTGGAAGGCTGCATGCTTTCCCCCTAAGATGGGGAGCAAGGCAAAGACGCCCATTGTCCCCACTGGTATCCAGCAGAGCACTGAGGTTTGGACCAATACAATACAAGTTTGGGCAAGAAAAATAAATAAAGTTCTATAAATCAGAAAGGAAGAAAGGTCAGTATCCCTATTTACATAAGACATGAGTGTTCATGTAGAAAATTCTGAGGAATTTACAACAAACCTTCAGAACTAAGTTCAACAAAGTTGAAAAATACAAGTTCAATACCAAATATCACTTGCCTTTTTCTATACTAACAATGAACGTGCAGAAACAAAAGTTGAAACCACGGTGCTATTTGAAAGCACTCCAGAGGAAATGAAGTATTTAGTGTAGATCTATGAAAACATGGATAGAATCCATATATGAAAAAGTACAGAACAACTGTTAAAAAATAAAAGAAAACATAAATGGGGAGACATACTGTGCTCATCTAGTGCAAGTTCTCATAAAGACATCAATTCTCCCCAAATTCATCTATCAGTTTAATGCAGTTACTATCAAAACACAAGCAATGTAATTTGTATATATACACAAGCACATTCAAACATTTACATGTAAAAGAAGGCCTTGGAATAGCCAAAATAATGTTTCAAAGGAAGAATAAATTGAGAGGAAGTGTTCTTCTGACCATTACAGCTTTACAACATAGCTGAGTAAATCAAGGTGGTGCGGCTCAAAGATAGACACCCAGATCCATGCAACAGAAAAGGGAGCTCAGAAATAGACCCATACAAATATGACCAACTGATTGTTGATGAAGATAAAAAAGCAATTCAAAGGAGGAAGAATAGACCTTAAATAAATGTTGTTGAAGCAATTTGATTTCTATAGGCAAAAATGTGAACCTTGACCTAAATCCATATCTAACATAAAAGTACCTCAAAACAGACTATGAAATCCAGGAGAGACAGTTAATATTTATCTTTGTCTCTGCTCCCCTGGGATCAGCTAACAGTGCAGAAGGAATGAAGCTAACACCCACATGCACCTGTACTGCTTCTAGACTTAGTCTCTGCAATATACCATCTTTTCCTTTTATAGACGGTTTCCATTCGGTCTACAGTATTCTTCCTCCACTCTCCACCCGGAGCTCACTCACCCCCACAAAAGTAAGGTAGGAAACACATGTCCAGACAGACCAGGATGAGATGAGAGGCACGTTTTTCAATACCTCAGGTCCTTTGACAGCAGGTTGTGCGGGTCCCTTCCCAGAAGTGTCTCTTCCTCCCACCTGATTTCCTCAAGTGTGGGCACTGTGCCTCGCCTGGCATTTTCTTCAGCACCTGGCAGTGGGGAAGGGGATTACCTGAATACAGTAAGTGTTCAATCATTTTTTGTTGCATTGATTTTTGCAAATGCCAAGACCTTCATCAAAGACATTTTCCTCTGAAAACAGGTGCATCTTAGGCGACAAAGCAAACGCTAGCCTGCCCACCCTTACCCATTCCTTGCTTCCATGGGGCCCTGGGCTCTGACAATCCTGCAGCATTCTCTGCTGGCTCCCCTAAAACTCCTGAAGGCTGTTTCTACACAGAGCCCCCTTCCACCTGTGAACAGGAAATAACGTTCTATCAGAACCCCACCACTCCGCAAAGCCACTGTTTGTGTTGGATTCACCCCTGCCCACCTGCGGGAGTTGTGATAACCACAGCTCTGTTCCCCCTTCCAGGCCTTCCCAGCCCATTTTCCCAGTGACTAGGGAAGCTCCCCGTCTTTGAATACTGGTCCCTTCTCATTAAGTTTTCATCTCAATTGCCATGACCTTAGAAAGGCCTTCACTGAAGACTTTATTTCCCTCATGCTTTCTCAAAGTTCCTATCACAACAGAAATGCTGTTGCCACTTTAAGCTCCAATGTCTCACTGCATGAGGTATAGATCAAGGAGAGATGGAGACTGGAGGCCGTTAATAAATCCGCCATACACCTCCCCTACTCAACACCACACGTGTGCACACACGTCCATAGAAAACACCTGCCACAGCCCCACAAATGACTATCATGCCCACAGTTGCCCGATTCTATCTGCTGGTAATGCCTGCATTCCTGGTTACACTGGGAGATATGAGAAGCAAAGAATATGATGGGAATTGCCAGGTACACTTAATGTCCCTCAATCTTGCTCTTAACCAGTTAGCCTGAAATAATTTTGGCAAAAATCTTTATCTTATGATTGCGAATTTTACATGTCACCTTGACTAGGCCACCCATGGGGGGCACTTACATTGGCCCAACATTATTCTGGGTGTGTCTGTGAATGTGTTTCTGAATGAGATCACTGTTTGAACTGGTAGGTGGAGTAAAGCAGATTGTTCTTCTTAATGTGGTAGGCCTCGTCAAATCCGGTGAAGATCTGAATGGGACAAAAAGACTGACCCTTCTCCCAGTAAATGGGACTTCCTCCTATCTTCAGACTAAGGTGTGTACTTTTTCCCTCTGTAGACTCTAGCTGAAACATCGCTCTTCCTGGATCTCAAGACTACTGGCCTTTGGAAAGGAGCTACACCACACCACTGACTCTCCTGGGTCTTGGGCCTTTCAGACTCGAAACTCAACTGCATCAGCTGCTGCCAGCTCTCCTGGGTCTCTAGCCAGCTGGTGAAAGACCATGGTGCTTGTCAGCTGCCATAACCCCATGAGACAATTCCTTACAATACATATCTCTCCTGCGGTTCCTGGGTGGTTCCATCATTAAGCGTCTGCCTTCAGCTCAGGTGAAGATCCCTGAGTCCTGGGATCAAGCCCTGCATCAGGCTCCCTGCTCAGCAGGAAACCCGCTTCTCCCTCTCCCTCTGCCCCTGCTTGTGATCTCTCTTTCTCTCACCCTCTCCCAATTAAGTAAATACAATCTTTAAAAAAAAAAATAAATGTCTCTCCATATATTTACATCCTTTGGGTTTATTTCTCTGAGGACCCTAATACAAGCCTCTATACAACTAAGTGAAGGGGTGTCTGGGTGGCTCAGTGGGTTAAAGCCTCTGCCTTCGGCTCAGGTCATGATCTCAGGGTCCTGGGATCAAGCCCCGCATCGGGCTCTCTGCTCAGCAGGGAGCCTGCTTCCTCCTCTCTCTGCCTGCCTCTCTGCCTACTTGTGATCTTACTGCTTATTTGTAATCTCTCTCTCTCTCTCTGTCAAATAAATAAATAAAATTTTTAAAAAATTAATAATAAATAAATAAATAAATAAAATAAAACTAAGTGAAAATCGTTGTTTCCAACTAAATATATGTTTTGTATACATGCCAATTACTATCTTTCAAATTTATGTTGATGCTTTTATAATTAATCAAATACATATTAACTTGGAAAATATTAATAATTTTCTTTTAGTTCTTTGTCATTTTCCACATATTCTTCCAGCCAGGAGATAGTAACACAGCTACTATTTATGGGATGTTTTCACATGATTAAATGTTCCTTATTAGAGAAGCAGCATCCTGTATTAGGAATTTGAACGCCCAGTTCTTAAAATGATTTTAAATCATTCAAAAGGGAAGAAGAAGGAGGAAAATGAAGTGGTCAGAATTCCAACTCTGTTGTGTGTTATTCTGGTGAAGGTAGGTGGATATTTTACCCTTCCGATCCTTGTTTTCCTTGTATATAAATCAACATGCAAATATCTATCATGAACAGTCCCAAGCTGGTGTAAGCAATATGATTTATCGTATATATGTATTTACCCTTTTAAAATATTTTAAGTGCAACTAATTTCATTTTGGTGTCGACAATGAGGACAAGCATTCCCTTAGCCACGCGTGCACTGATCAGAAGGAAACTGGTTCCTATTATCTTCGGAACGCTGGGCCTGCCTCTGAGCCACACGGAACAATTTTGCAGGTCACTCCTTCTGCAGGCAAGCTGCTTCCTCCTCCAACACGGACCGTGTTTTCCAGCACAGACGGTGCTGAAACATGACTTTCCTCCCTGTGTGTCTGGCTGCGGTGGCGGAGGGGTGGCCGAGCAGAGGAGACCCTTGTCTCCTGAATCAGCTCACGGGGGACCTGCAGAGTCCACGGGCACGGGCAGGCGGCTCTCCCCCGGGCGGGGCAGGGAGCTTTACTCCTAACTCAGGCTTCGGGAGAATCGGGGCTTGAGAGCCTCAGGTCTGCCCCTCACATGCGCCCATCCTGTTCTGGGGTCAGTGCGCCCCTCTTTTCTTTGCATGAAGAACTGGAGAGGCTGCGCCTTCTGTCCCCGGGCCCCCATGGCTCAGCTCTGGCTGGGTCCCGGCCCCCCATTCGCCCCAGTCCTGCTGCTGCTGGAGTCGGGGCCTCTGGCTGGCCGTCACACAATGTCGGAGTAGGACTGGGTCCTTTGAACCTGTTGTTTGGGTCGCCAAGCCGTCCAGAGCCCGTCCCTCCCACCCCCTTCCTCCCGGAGCAAGCAGCGGCCCCTCCCAGGCGGCCACACGCGGCCCCCGTCGGCCGTGACCCAGACTGACACGGCGGCGTCTTCGGAAACGGCCGTGCTGCAGCCTCATAGAGGCCGCGTCACCGACTGCGACCCGCTGCGGGTTCTTGGTCACTGCTGGGTCACAGAATAACCCGATCGCCATGTCCTCTGAAGTTCGCTTTCCAGACTCACACTTGAGGACAGCCTGGGGTCCCCGGGAACCGGAGCCGGGTCGAGGCTGCCAGGCTGCTGTGACTTCTGCAGGGGGTGCAGTCCCACCGGGCAGGAGTGATGAGGGCAGGGAGGAGGGGAGGCGACAGGAATGTGCGTGCGCAGCTGGCCCCTGCTTGCTGTGCTCACCACTTACTCGGACCTGCTGGGCCACCGGCAGGGCAGACGCACAGAGGGTCTGCCTAGAGCAGCCTGCAGTGAGAAGAGGAAAGAACCTGAGCGGCCCCGTCTCAGAGGTGTGTCACCTGTGACGCCCATCTCCACTTCCGGGCCTCGTGGGCATCGTGGCCCCAGCTGGGACCTCAAGTCTCCATGTCAGTAACGAATCCCCGGAGCAGGGAGGCTAGAGGTGTGAGTGCGAGCAGGTCTTGGTCGGCCGCGGATCTGTGCCCGCCGGGGGCGGCCGCAGCTCCTCGCCTTGCCGGGTCAGGTGAGGCCGGGCAGGTGGCCAGGGCCTGAGCAGCTGCCCGTCCGGCCACCGTCACACAGGGCATCGCATCCGGGTTCAGCGCCCCCGCAGGTGCCCATCCCGACGTCACTAAGTCAATTAAGACGTAGGTGGTCGCGGGCGTGATGACATGGACTGATGAGTTCTTCATTTAAAGGGAATTCTTCCTGCTTTTATTTTGCTATCATAGACAATCATTGAGCTCAGGCCCAAAGCGTGATTACAGCTGTTAGCGATGATGAGTGATCCCGGGAGCGCCAGGGAGATGCTTCCTGCCGATCCGGCTTTCTCATCAATAAAGCGCGCGTGTCGTCCGTGTGTTTGGCACGAGGAGCCGGGCCGCCCTCTGTACGGCAGTGGCAGCTAATCTAATTGGCCAGGCCGAAGAATAGTTTCTGTGACCTAATTCTCAATCTGCTACAGGATTGAGATGAAGACCAAATCATCTTAGAGGGTCTAATAATCTCGTTTCGATCGATCAGTTTCTTAGGCGGTATCCTTTGGTGGAGACTTTTCAGATAAGTAAAGAAAATTAGGTTGAAAAGCAAAATGCGTCTTTCTGAGCTGCGGCTCGCCCGCCCGCTCCGCCCGGGGCAGCCGGGCGGCCTCTCCCGGGTGTGTTTGGGGCCCACGGAGGGGCACTTACTGTACTCGGGCGAAGCCCGCTGCCGCGCGGCTCAGTGAAAAAAAACACTGCGCTTTCTCCCACTGACTGCCTGAAATAAAATAATCTATGATGCATGAACAAGTCTAAATGAAATAATAATATCCTTAGCAGTGAAAAACGGATTGGTAATACAGTAATTGAGCAGATTTATTGCCGTCTCCTTGAGCTAGCCTGCTGAAACAGCCGGCTATTTTATTTAATCTCATATCAGAGGAATTACTGGCTGGTAATCCATTGTTAAACATCATTTAGAATGATGGATGAAAATGTCAGCTTTTCCAACATAATCAATTCATATCTCATTAGCACATATTATTTACGATTCTCATAATGGGACCTGCAGGGGTCTCCAGGGGCAGGTGGGGACCTCAGCTGTTGTCGAAATGAGATGAGATATACTGTAGCTTATGAGTTAATAACTGCATATAAAAAAATACTTCTCCGCAGTATTGATCGTTCTTACCATTTTACGAATGAATGGAGTGGCCGGGCTGCCCTCGCCGCTGCGCGGGGCTGTGTGTGCTGGTCTGGCTGCACGTCCACCTGTGCTCTCCAAGACCCCTCATTTCGCGGGGAAGATTTTCACCATAATAACTCAGCTCCACATGTTTTTAAAATAATAAACCCATTTAGGAGACGTCCCCCCACGCAGGAGAAAAGCCAGCCCCCGGATGTCAAGGACCAAGACGTCCCTGCTCCACTGTGGGGCCGTTAGGGATGGGGGCATTCTCCCCCTCGCCACCTATGAAGATAAATCGACATATTTCTCCAGCTCCAGCTCGGCGGCTTTGTAAGGATATTCTCCACTGTGTGCTGCCTCCGAGACCAATGAAAAGCAAACCTTGATTCATGGACTTCATGCCGCTGATGGGGCGTCAGTAATCACGGGCCCAGTGTCAACTGCTGCCTGAGTTAAACTGCATTGGAGAATCGTTTTATGCTTCAGCTCATAAACATCAATAAAGGAAAATGAGTAATAAATGACTGTCTAGAGTACAAAGGACCAGCTCATATTTCAGATGAAAATGAAGACAAAATGTAGCTTTTATTTGCCTGTGGAGTTCCCATTAACTGCATCACTGACAAGAGAGAGTTGGATCAATAGCAGGCCGGCCGCAGAAAACCGTTTCTGGCTGTTCAGCAGCCAATGCAAAAGGAAAACTGTCATATTGTGATCTTTATCAGGTAATCTTCATTACACCAGACCAATGATATATGTATATGCCGGTCAGCTAGGGGCACTTCTAATTCTTGGTCCTATTTGTGGTTGGAGTGTAGAGCGATCACAAATTATTTGTTTACGGTGATGAAAAATCTTCAATGTTCATTCCTTTTATTCTTTTTATAGGTAATCCATATCTGGGAACTTTTTCTCAAGACTACTTTATTCACTCAGGATTCTTAAGAAAGTATTATATCAAATGTTACCTTCCTGCCCCCTCAGAGTAAAGAAGAACCTGTCAGACTGGGCTAGGCTTGACAGAGCGATTTGTAAGCCCCTTCTCCAAGTTCTGGAAGGGAATTCTGCTTTCTTTGTGAATTGCTGTTGTCTCTTTCATTGAACAGAAAGTGCTGCTAGCCGGGAGAAGTGCAAATCCTAGGACAGGCAAATACAGTACAAGGTGTCTCTCTTGCATTCCGGGTGCCTGCGAGGAAAAAAGAGGGGGAAAATGAAAATACATTCTATTTAGTGAGAAATAGGGTCAGCCATGTCAGGAAGAACTCATTTACATGAATGTCACGCTAAAATGAAGAAATTCCATGTTGCCTGTCAGGAGGGGCTCAGGTCAGTGGCAGCCAGGAAGCACCCCGCAAAGCCATGAGTTGATAAGGGTAACTGTAACACTTTCCTTAGAAGACACAGAATGGATGCAAGAACAAGTCAAGCAGTAGTTACTCTAACATTTCCCACTTACTGGGAAACCTTGGATCCTGGGGGGCGCTGATGGACTCATCAAATATCATTACATCCTTAAGAATATTTATAAGGGAATGAAACTGACCACCACTGAGATTTCTCACCAACCTGGACTTTGTGAATTGAACTTAGAAATCTACTCAGTCCTACAGACCCATCTGAAGGGTGATAGTGCATCTGATTGTTTGTACTCCTTGAGATTACTCTTCTCGGTATTTAAATGCCTTTTTTATACACATGTCTTCCCTCCCTCTCTCTCTCTCTCTCTCTCTCACTTTACCATCAATGGCCAGTTTCATCTAACTGAATAATGTAAATTTGACAGTGCTGTCAAATTCATCCTGCCATGTGAAATGTGTTCACTTTCTTAATTTTTTTTTAGATTTTATCTATTTATTTGACAGAGAGATTACAAGTAGGCAGAGAGGCAGGCAGAGAGAGAGGAGGAAGCAGGCTCCCCACTGAGCAGAGAGCCTGATGAAGGGCTCGATCCCAGGACCCTGAGATCATGACCTGAGCCGAAGGCAGAGGCTTTAACCCACTGAGCCACATAGACACCCCATGTTCACTTTCTTTAGAAAGTGCAACTCTTAAAGGATTGTAGAGGAGATGTTGGCCTAATATTCAATTTATATAAGAAATCTAGTAGTTGGTCCTTTAAATCATGTATCTACAAAGGTATTTGCCAGCAAAGATCCTATCACAGAATCTCTAAAAGATTATATTCTTTTTATGCCCAGCTGTTTTGGCCATCAGCCCTTTCTATTGCTCGGATGTCAAAGACACAAGAATGGCAGCAGATGTGACGTCTGCACATGCTCTCACTTCCTCCACATCTCAGGGAAGAGGTTCTGTAATTAAAAAGGGCAACTTAGGGCACCTGGGTGGCTCAGTGGGTTAAAGCCTCTGCTTTCGGCTCAGGTCATGATCTCAGGGTCCTGGGATCGAGGCCCATATCGGGCTCTCTGCTCGGCAGGGAGCCTGCTTCCTCCTCTCTCTCTGCCTACTTGTGATCTCTCTCTCTCTCTCTGTGTCAAATAAAGAAATAAAATCTTTAAAAAAAAAAAAGGGCAACTTAATCAATTTTCAAATGTAGGACCTGGAACCTCAAAAGATCTGCAAAAATGATTCTGATGGTTTTTCTTGACATGTTTTTTTTTTCCAAGAAGAGGAATTCACTAAATAAAGCTTCTTGCAATCCACACCCCATGTTCTGCCTGCCATACTAATTATTTCAGAAGCTGGAGACAGGTGCATTCAGAATTAGAACAGAGTAGCCAAGCAGACATGTGGGCTCTAAAGGCTGTCTTGCTCTTTGTCATTAATGTATTCACCCCAAATTCATAAATAAATGGGTAAATCTAATCACCACCATTGGATTCCACTGTGATTTTGGAGAATTTACATGACCTCTCTTCCCCATCGTTGTTTTCAGGAATACGACTTCTTAGTTAGCTTAATAGTCAAAAAACAAAATATTTGATTGCCGAAGAATATCAATGAAGCTAGAGACAAAAAGCAACTAAGAAACCTCATACATGTGAAAATTAATGCAACCACTTGGGAAAAGGCAGTTTCTCACAATGTTTAACAGAGAGTCACCCAGTGATCCAGCAATCCCACTTTCAGGCACGTAATCAAGAGAAATGAAAACACACCTCCACACAAAGTCTTGTGCACAGATGTTCCTAGAGGCATTATTCAAAGTAGCAGCAAAGTGGAGGCTGAGATGCCCACCCCTGAGTATAAACAACACACGGCACGCCCACACAGTGGAATGTTTCCCAGCGATAGAGCAAGATAACATCTGGATAAACCTTGAAAACGTGCTGCTAAGTGAGCAAGAACAGACAGAAAAGGCCACAGAGTGTGCAGGTCCATGCACATGAAATGTCCAGAATAGGCAAATCATAAAGACAGAAAGCAGATTAGTGGCTACTCGGGGCAACAGGGGTGGAAATGAGGAGTGGCAGTTAGCAGACGATGCCTCTTTGGGGGGATGAAAATGTTCTGGAATTAGATATTGGTGATGGTTGCCCAACTCTGTGACTGTACTGACAGTCACCGAGCTGTACACTCTAAATGGGGGAATGTTATGGGATATGAACAATATCTCAATAAAACTGCAAGTAAAAGAAACTAAGGGCAAATGGGACGCTTTCGGACATGAATAGATGTAATATCAGTGAACACTGATAGCCGTTAGTGCTCACAGGGGTGTTTCTTATTTCTCTGCATAGCACAACATCTCAGAGGAAAAATTTTTCTGTAGTGCCTACAATTCACGATTCAAAATTAAGTAATGTCAGCAGGTCAATCTGTCAGCCATCAGGTAATAACTATTGAGCCCCCACCAAGTACTCGGAATCCAGATGAGGAATTCACACGACAGCACATAATAGTGAGTGATTACGATTAATCCAGCTCCTTAATACAGTATGGAAAGCAGGTAGACCAAAATCACCCAACCCTCAGCCTCTTCATTGTTGGTAATACCAGAGCTTCTTGGAAATCTGAAGCAAACCCTTTCCAGGGAACACAGGGTGTGCTCCTGTCAGAAAGGAGAAAATCAAGATTCAATGTTTGCAAGCTGAGTGGAGAAAACCGAGTACTAGAGCTTACATTGAGTGGGGATGATGAAAAGACTCTGCTGAGCCATTCGCATCTAATTAAACTAACTTTCATTCATGTTATTTCAGTAAATGAGCACCTAATAAACATCTGCTCTATGCAAGCCGTAGGCTGACTGTTATGAGAAACAAGCATATTTAGGCTGAGCCTTGTAGGAGCTTATGATCTGGCTGGAGAGACTCCGTAATGTGTGTGGACACCCAGCAAGAAGAAGCAACTTTCTGGACTGAGAGTCCATCTATGTTCCCAGCCGGCTGTGTCAATAGGATTTAGGGACTCAGCTTGTGCGAGCACTGATTTTCTCACTATTTACAAAGTCGAGGTAATGGTGTCTGCCCCCCTTATCCCCGCAGAATCAGTTTCATGGTCAAATGAGATAATGCATAAGGATTAATTCTATAGTAGAAACAAAATATGCCGTCAGAGGCATTTTCTTTGGATTCTAGGGATGAAATGGCTTTCAAGAGGGTGATAAGAGATGTCATCTGTAACATGAAGAATGCTAAGATTATTCTAGCCAAAGAAAATAGTCTGTTCACTGAGGAGGTGTCTTAGTGTATTTGGGCTGTTATAACAAAATTCTGTAAGCTGGGTAGCCTATAAACAACAGCCCCACGGTTCTGGAGGCTGGGATGTCCAAGATCACAGTGATAAAGACAGCCAGTAAGGATGACTTTGCTACATCCTGGATCCCATATCTGGAGGCCAGTGGCAGTGGCTGCTCAAGCATTTCTTTTAATGGCAAAAGCAGAAGTTCCAGAAGGCAAGCCCAAACACAGATTCACATCTCCAACACTGCGCTATCTGTATTGGCCATTACGCCAATGCCCAAATCGAGTCACATGTCTGAGCCTAAAATACGTCCTGCCACCAAGGCATCAAGGCAAACACGTGGACCACGGCACTATTTTAGAGGAGGAAAGATTTAGGAGCAAATATTCTCCCCAGCACAGCAGGCTTGGCTGGCAGAAGGTTAATATGGGGCGTAGTCAACGTGCTGTCAATAAGATAGTTTAAAAAGAGGATATTAAAAGATATTCATGTCTGAATAAGTCATGAAAACATGATTTTGTGAAAACTAAGAGCCAATGAGTATTTTCAAATCAGATGTGGCATTGGAGGAAAGATGATCTAGAGGCCACGAGAACAGGTTTTCACGGTCCCGGAGTCACCCAGTTCCTCCATCTCCTGAGGCAGCCATATCTTCCCTTGCTCCGTGACCCCGACCATAGTTTGATTCTTCTCACCTCACCGAACAGCACCCTCAATTTATTTAGACCTTTTTGTCCATTGAACCTACCCAGAAAAACTTAAATATAAACATAATCGTCACTAATTTCCACAAAAGGGATTGTACGAGTTTCCTCTTGCGGCTGTAACAAATCACTACACACTTAGCACTACAAAACAACAGTTTTAGTATCTTCTGCAAGTCAGAGGTCCAGCATGGAATAGAAGGTTCCCTGCTCAGGGTCTCACAAGGCCAAAGTCCCAGAACCCCCCAGACTGGACACACATCTGCAGTGTCTGGGGGAGAAACTGCTTCTGGTCGTATTCAGGTTGTGGGATGTATTTGCTTCCATACGGTTGTGAAACTGGTCAGCTGGTTCCATCTGCAGCTCCCAGTGCCTCCACATTCCTTGTTTGTGGCATCTTTCCCCTTGAGCCCAGTCTGCCATATGCCACAAATCTCTCTGGCTTCGCCTTCTGCTGCCCTATTCTGACTTTCTTTTCTGTCTCTCCTTTAGGGCTTGCGTGGTTTCATTGGAACCTGCATAATCCGGGATAATATGCTATTGTAAGGTCAATTGGTAATAACCTCAATTATCTGTAACCTCAATATGTCTGAAAATCCCTTTTGCCTTATAAGGTGATCTGTTCACCCGAGTGGTGATTCAACACCCTGAGGGATGAGAACATCCTCTTCTGGAGGCCCCCAATTCCATCCCCCCAGCCCTGGAACAGCCTACTCCTGGAGAACACCGTCTGTATCATCTACGAACGGGATCGTCCACATCTGTGAGCTTTCACTTTTACCCTTAACCCTCTCAGTGTCTTTGCTTGGTTGGCTAACTCATTTTTCTCCAGATTAATCTAAGTTTCAGCACTTTCCAGAACCCCCTACACAGCTGTTCGATCACTCATTTTCAGAAAACAATTTGCCTTTTACTTAATTGAAGGAAGGGAACCCACCCACGTCTGCCCAGTAAATGCACCTTTATCTGTAGCATTCACCTCCTTCCCACTGGGCTTGGACATCAATGTATTACCTTACTGCAGGCTTTGCCCTTCATCTCATTGCTTTCAAACCCAGGCCCTGAGAAGGATCTCTTTAAAACTCCCAAGTGTATGATCAATATTCCCTTCCCTTCTGATTTCCATCTACATGTTAAGATGTCTCCAACCACATCCAAAGAAAACTCTCCTGCATAGCACAGAGTACTCTTCCTAGCCATCTCTCTCCTCCTTTTCCAACCAAACTTCTCCAAGGATGAGCTCTCCTTCACCATGAAGATGGCTCCTTCACTTCTCTGCATCTTGTCACCCATCCTGTCAATCCAACTCCACCACCTGCCTAAAGCTACTTCCACCATGTTGGTCCATTACCCTCTAATGGTTGATTCTGGAATGCCATTTTTCATTATTTCCCTACCTCACCATCTATGGCCTGAGATACTATCTTTCCCTGGAACTCTACTTTTCGGACCGTGTGTCTACTAGACCTCTTCTTATGGCTTCTGCTGACTGTTGACCTCCTCCTACTGGATGCTTTCCTGGGGTAAGCTTTCCCACTCACCCCCCCTAGTGGGGTCTGTCTTCCCCAGTTTGGTGACTGGTCGCAAGCTCAGCCCAGACCCTCCTCCACGAGTCAGACTCCTCCACCTACTGAATGGCTTGTCACTGTCATCTAGATACTTACAACTACTTCCAACTACTTCAACTAACTCAATCTGAACATATATTTTCCCTTCGATGAGTTCCTTATCACTCTATTTGTCTTGCCTTCCTCTACACTTCTTGGTCGGCTTCTATGATCTACCCATTCCCTCAAACTCGAAAACTGACATTTATAACCAATTTTTAAAATCCTTTATATCCAATTAGTAACTAAATCCTCCAGGTGTTACTTTCTGAATTTTTAACCAGCCTGTCTTGTTCTTTCTCTTCCAAGTGTACCACCACTGTTTAAGCCATTATCAACTAAGGAATTCCTATAAGAGCCCCCAAATAGCCAGGAGAATCCACTGAGATAAGAATCTGTCATCTCACTCTCCAACTGCTCTCCAAGACTCCCTGTGTCTTACGAGTGACAGCACATACCCATGATCAAGATCCGATGTGAATCAGGTCACCCATGGACAAGATCATATATGAATCAGTTTTCCCATGGTCAAGATCAGACATGAATTAGTCCTCCCATGGTCAAGATCAGACATGAATTAATCCACCCAGGATCAAGATTGGACATGAAGTGGTCCACCCATGGTCAAGATCAGACATGAGTTAGTCTACCCATGATCAGGATCATATGTGAATCAGTCTACCTATGATCAAGATCAGGCATGAATCAGTTCACCCATGGTCAAGATCAGACATGAATTAGTATACCCATGATCAAGATCAGACATGAAGTAGTCCATCCATGATCAAGACTGGACATGAAGTGGTCCGCCCTTTGTCAAGAATAGACATGAATTAGTCTACCCATGGTCAAGATCATACATAAATTGGTCCACCCACGATCTAGATGGGACATTGTTCAGTCCATGCTGTCCTCTCCATTCACATATCTTTCACTTTCTGCTCTTAACTTTCACTTTATGTTATAGCAACTATAACTTCTTTGTGATTTCTTGACACACCATGCTTTTCTTCACTTCTATATACAAGTGTATAATTTGTATTCTGTGGGAAGACATGACCTTTCTGCTTCTCTTATCTTCCCCACCATCCTTCCTTTTTCAAATGAGCAACTCAGAGTTTTCCTCTGGACATGGCACAGTGGTCACTTCTATCTGCAGGTTCAACCTGAAAGAACGGCCATTCCTTGGATTCTCGTTGAATATCTTGTACACTTGGATTTACCATCTTTAATCTCATAGTCTGCTCACTTTTCTAATAGATCATGACTTCTCTGAAAATAGTACTTACATCATTCGTGAAGTCATCAGTGAGCTAACTGAAAGGAATCAAAACACAGATTGAAGGACAAACACGGAAACAGTAGTGGAGTGACATGCTGGTATGCAACGTGCTGAAACGGGAACACAAACCTTACACTGCGGGCAGGGGATCAACACACCATGAGCTGTGGGTTGATGTGAGGGCTGGGTAGGTCAGGCACCCCTACACTTGTGCTCCTTAAAAAGCCAGTTTATTTCATCCCCTTCCCATGGTTATACTTCACAAGCTGCCTGAGTCTGTTTCCTTGGAGGTAGAATATTTAGCTCTTCCTGAAACCTGACCTACAAGCCACAAGTGTTGACCTTCTCTTTATTTCATTCTGGAGATTGTATTGTGGTTCCTTGAGAAAGGGAAGTACACAGTTGATCCGACTAAAGTTTAAATTAGAACAAGTAAACAATCAGAAATCTGAACTCAAAAATAAAGATTTAATGATGCAGCCTAATATGAAGTAATTGTGTAAGATTATATCATGAAATTCTATTGGAACTTATGAAATAATAAAGTAAATTTGTAGCATACATCTGGATTTAGAAATAGATTTCACAAAATTTATCAAGTACCTTGTGTCAACTTTAACCTTTCTACTAAAACCAAAATATATCTAGAATTATACAGATATAGATAAATTGAGATATAAATATGCAGAGCTATAGAAATAGACACACGGAGGGAGATCTACAGCTACCTGGACATCATGGATTTGAATTGTCTTGGATTCTATGTTGGATTAAATCTGAATAATGCTAGAAGTGTTTTTATATAATTTGAGATGGTTAACATGCTGGGACATTATAAGATAAAGGGAGGAAAAAACAATTCAAAACAATTATTTAGCAAAGTTACCATCAATAAGAATTCAAGTGGAAACAAATTTTGGTTGAAGTACAACATAAGCTCAGTTAGGATCTTGCATCCTATGTTGTCATTTGGCAGGCTAGCTAGCATCTGTTAGGATCACCCCTAATTGTGTTCCAATACTGTATGACCCAGGGAAGAGTTCAGATCATCATATGTTTTTATTACACCTCCACGAGGAAGAAGAAAATGCTCATTTTCCCTGTAAAGGAGCCCTTTGTACGTAGATGCAGAACAGGGTTGCATCCCTGGGAGGTGCACTGAGGGTGTGGGGGCAGGGCCTTCGCTGTCGTGCAAGGGGACCCATATCACTGCACTTCTCAGGTGCATTAAACCCAAATGACCCCATCCACAAGGGAAATAAATGTGCCTGTGCAACTTTAATTCTGGAGAGAACTTAGAATAATCAGCGATATTTTCACTTTTTGTTTAAGAAGATCCAGCTCCCTAAATTTTCCTCCCAGTTCCTAAACAGATTTCCAGTAGAGAACGCCAAAATGGATCGTGCGTGGGTGTGCTTCTTGCTGTCAATCACAAGGTGATCATCAGCATGGAAAGAGTAGGATGGAATCTCAAAGGTTCAGTCAAAGAGAGTAACATGGTGTTTAAGAAGTTCAGTGTAAGAAGAGCAGATAGACTTGTCCATGTTAGTCTATGAAGTCAAATGTGGAAGAAGAGCAGATATTGCAGAAGCATGGAGTTTAGACCTCACCCACAAATGACCGATGCCCATGGGCAAGGCCAAAAAATCTAAGGCTGGGCAGGCTGAGAGCCAATCAGAGATTCACACTAGTCCTGAAAGTTGCAGTCGGCTCACCACACACTTCCGCCCCTGAGAGAGCTCATATCACTCTCATCACTGTCCAGGAAGAGTAAGTGTCTATCTCTTTAGTCTTTAAGAGACCAGCATCATTTTCATAACCACAGCTAATAAGGAAACTCATTAACTAACCATCTTTCAAAATCAAAAATAAATTGATGAAGATTTCCTTTATCTTTTAAATTTAAATCTATCTTCTAAATCTAAAAATTTAAGGCATAGCCTAGTTCTAGAAGCAAAATGGGCACTAAACAAACATAGTTTTTGAGTGAATGATTGGAAAAAAAAGGGCTGGCTACTTGAGAAAACACACTCAAAATTCTGTATTCCCAGATTCTAATAAATACAGAGAATTCACATGATGGCTGCATGTTCAACTCCGTGAACGGTGATCATGGACTTGTTATGTGCAAGTCTGCACACCAGCTGTTTTCCAGCGGGCCTAGGAAGCATCAGTGGACAAGACGATGCTGACAGGGTATTTTTGGGAAAGTAGTATGGGACAACGGTAGTTTCGGGCAGCGCAGAGTAGGACATTCCCGCTGCAGCAGAACGTTCTATGGGGCCGGCTGGTCGAGAGCTTCATCCTGGTCAAGGCGCACACAGAGCGTATGTTTCCAATGCCAGTTTCCCAAAGAAAAGTTGACAGCTAGATATGGAACATTTCTGTAATGGAAAAATAGAAGTTTCTTAGATCTATTAAGTGGGACTGGATGATAGCCACATTTTTAAAAAATATGTTCTATAAGACTTTAAAAAATTATAACCGTGAAAGACCTGGTGGTGGGAAAGAAATACAAAACGAACACATAAAACGTATAGCCATGGAGAACCCAGGCTTTCACCCCAAACTCAGCAATTCACGGTGCGCAGAACAGGTCCTGTGTGCCCGTCTAGGGAGAGGAAGCGCGGCTGCACTCGGCACGCGGCAGGCCAACGGCAGGTGAGCAGCACCCGGCCTCCGGGAACGACGAGCAGGCACAGGAAGAGAGTAGACCTGGTGAGGGCTCTGCTGCCTTCCTTCCAGTCTTCGGCGTGGAAGCTAAGTCTCCTTGTGGGTGGCCTAGAAGCAAGAGCGAAAAAGAGCATGTAAGGTGGCAACACTTTCTTTGTTCCCCACCAGGGACCTCAGGCCTGAGGGGTCCTGGCGTCTGCCCCCCCACCTGCAGCGCCTCGGCTCCTGGAGTCCATCAGCCAGCTCCCCGACCCTGGGCCGCTGCTCCAGCCGTCCCCACGGGTGTGTCTTCCTACTCCATGCCCACTTGTGCCCTATTTATGCTTCTTCCCAGTTCGGACATGGCGTTGTCTTCGAAGTCTTGGCTGCCCCACACGGACAGCCCTCTCCCTCCTCAGGGGGATGAGTCACCACCCATATTTCCCCAATGATGGCTGGGCTGCATGTTCCAGATCGTTGCTCTGCATAGCCTCTGAGCCTCAGAGGGCATGAGCCCCTACCCACATCTCTGTCCTCAATGCCCAGCTTAGTCCGTGGCCCAGAGTAGATGCTCACTAAAGGCTTGTTATCGGAAGAGTTCAATTACATCACGGAGGTTTGGGGACAAAGAGTGATGAGCGTTTTATATTTATTGTTAGCGTACTTACCCATTTCCTGCTTCTCTGCTCCAAACCCACTCTCACTGGCTGCTCTGGGTAAATGAGCGGGGACCCTTAAACCTACCCCAAAGGTAGGTTTCCTTTGCCAGTCGGCACAAAGTTCAGCTTTGTCAGTAGAAGCTGCTGGAAAGACGCTGCAGGCAGAAGAGTCTTCCTTCCTTCTGGGTCCCTGGGGTTCCGCGCTCAGGCCAGTGTGTGCGGGCACCTCCAGCCCTCCACGTGCCCGGCACCTGCTTCCAGCGGTCTGGCAGTGAAGGGTCTTCCCTGGCTGGCTCCCCTGCCCAGCATTCAGGATGGCGAGGTGTGGAGGGCAGCTTTCCATCAGTGTTGGGGGGGGTAGTTTCTAGGAAGTCCTGCCAGCAGGGGCACCCCAGAGACTCGGCTCACCAGTGAGTCACCCTCCACCCCCTTCTGTGGCTCGGGTGCAGCTCCGTCTCAGCCCTGGGGCCACAGCTGCTCCCCATAGCTGCCATTCCCCCTTTCTCTGGCGTTCTCTTTCCTGTTCCCCAACTTCGTCCCCGTCACTCCCACCTCCTGTTACAGTTAATCATTCTATATGTGAAATCTTCCTGCAAGTTACAGCCCAGGCTCTGGGTCCTGGTTGGGTGGGGACTGATGCACTCTCTGTAGGAAGCCACTGTGTTGATACTTGCGAGCCTGCGTCTTTGGTGCGATGAGAGGGTGTGCGGTATGCCCTAACGAAATACGGTGCGCCTGGGTTCAGACGCCTAGTGCTCCTGATCAGCATTAACACCGTGATGGGATGCGTTCTTGTTGGGACTTGACCTCTGGTGATCCCGGGTCTGGAAAACGAGCGTGCAGCTAACTGCCTGCCCATGAGCCTCCTGAACAGCAACCCTGCTTTCGCTGATGCAGACACACGGAGGGCCGGTGATACACGGACGTCCAGCCGTGTTCATCGGGGGCGAACCTCGTCCCAGGTGTCCTGACACGGGACTCCAGGTGCCTGCCAATCCTGGAAATAGACTGCTTACGTCCCCAGTTATGTGAATTCTACATGTTGAAGTGCAGAAATGCACACACTTATTGTTGTTTGGGTTTGTATTTATCAAGTCCTGCTCATTTCTAAGCTCCTTCATGCAGTCAGCAAACATGCAATGTGTCTTCTATGTATGTATTCAGCTTTTACATGGGAACCGGAGAAGGGAAAGTCTTCAGAAGGATGCGGAAGCCGTAAGTTTTAAATGTATTTGCACAGACAGCGAACACTGGGCACAAGGAGACTATGTCGGCTTCCTTCTTCCTAGAAAGCAGGTCGCTGGCTGATCCGCTATAGGCTGTACAGTCCAAAGAGGCAAAGCTCCCTCCAAAGCAGCTGCAGAGCATGTCAGTACACACCTTCCTCAAAGCTCAGAGTTCCGAATTATCGGTTGAATATTTGCAGCGGGAAACTCTGGCCTTCACAGGAAACCTGGTTTACTCCTGAATTACCAGGGGCTCTGATGATTGCAGACCTACATTATAGCACCGAAAAAGCAAGGCTGTGTATACCAGGCGCTTCGGGACCCGGGAGATCCGAGAACACGGGTGGATGCAGGATGGGTGTCTGAGGAATGTCACCAAACAGCCCTCGCCTTAGACGCTGGGTTGCGGAAGCACTCTAAGGCCAGCACCCGGGGCCACAACCAGATTGCCAAATGGGGTCCAGGTGGCCCATCCCTGAAAAGTGGGAACTGAGTGTAAACGTCACACGCTTATGAAAATATCCGTCTCATGATGTCGTTTGAATCAAGGGAATCAGACGTCGTACAAAAGCTGTCACGTTGAGGCGAACACTTAGCCAGTGAGGGATTATTTTCCTAAAAGTCCGAGCTTGTCATGTAGGCCCACTCAGGAAGTGCTGTTGTCCGGGCACTCCTGGCCCCTCATAAGAAGCACGTGGCGACCCATCAATATCTAATTGTATTAGTTATCCTACAGGGGCTCAGGAGAACGGATGGAGAGGACTGTCAGTATCGACGGCCGTTCTGAGATGCCCTGTCCATTGCTTACTGAACTGGTCAATGATCATTGAATTTTTCATTTTGAGTTGAAATGGAAAATTAACAGAAATCAAGAAATTTTGTAGAACATGTTACTAATGAATTAAAGAGGACAGAGGCTTTAGTGTCACAAACTTACAGCATGCTCATTTGTATATGGACATATTTTTTATGAATGGATGTTATTATTATCACCATTCCTATTCATTGAAATCATCTCCTTTTGCCCCTTTTATCAAATGGTATAGAATAGAAACAATATTAACTTACCTACTTGTTAGCTGAAACTAATAATTGCCTCCCCTGAAGTTGGAATATACATTACGATTAAAGGTTAATATTCTAAGTTTCATCCTCTAATTTCAAAAGTCAGATTTAGAAATACCTATTGACAAAAACTACATGTAACCATTTCAGATTTTCTTTATTTTTTCCTTTTTTTTTTACTTTTTTTCTTCAATGATCCAAGAGTCATTGTTTATGCACCACACCCAGTGCTCCATGCAATCTGTGCCCTCAATACCCCCCACCACACTCATCCGTACTCCCTTCCCCCCTCTAAAACCCTCGGTTTGTTTCTCAGAGTCCACAGTCTCGCATGNTTATGCACCACACCCAGTGCTCCATGCAATCTGTGCCCTCAATACCCCCCACCACACTCATCTGTACTCCCTTCCCCCCTCTAAAACCCTCAGTTTGTTTCTCAGAGTCCACAGTCTCGCATGGTTCATCTCCCCCTCCGATTTACCCCAATTCACTTTTCCTTTCCTTCTCCTAATGTCCTCCATGTTATTCCTTACGCTTCACAAGTAAGTGAAACCATATAATTGACTTTCTCTGCTTGACTTATTTCACTCAGCATAATCTCCTCCAGACCCGTCATGTTGATACAAAAGTTGGGTATTCATCCTTTCTGATGGCTGAGTAATATTCCATTGTATTTATTGACCACATCTTCTTTATCCATTCGTCTGTTGAAGGGCATCTCGGCTCTTTAAGATTTTCTTTAAATGAAGGAAACTTTTTAAAGCAGAATGCAATTTATTGGCCTCCAAATAGAAAATCTGTAAAGTGGGTTATTTTTCAGATAGGTAACTGCATGAAGTAAAGTCTCCTGTATCATATATGCTCATGATGGAACCACAGGAAATTTTAACATAGTTGTAGTTCAGAAATGCCAAGATCTAATTGAGAAGCCCTGTAGGTAATCCAAAAATAGCGGGTAAGATCCACTATGGCTGAGGTTGACATGCCTTCAAGGATCTGGGGTCAAACCAGACCACGCTCGCACACATATAGGAAGTCCTTGGAGCCATTCGCTGTCCTGCTGAGTCCCTTGTGACAGACGTAGATCAGGGGGTAGTAAATATTTTTACAGATAATGTGGGCAATCCTAGGTTCCAGGTACTAAATTTGCAGAAAGATTCTATGAAATCAAACACAAATGCCCGGTGGCTTTCACTGGTGGTAGAATTCACTTTTGAGACTTAACATTTGAAAACCACATCAGGGTTCTGTGATCAGCAAGTGCTTGGAGGAGCGGTGAGGACAAGGTGCACATCAGGCAGGGAATGAGATCAGAACAGGTGACTGAGCCCTTTATGAAGCTCAGGCACCATGTCTAGAAAGGGCTTCTGTTTCACTCTGTGGTACCCATGGAACGCAAGACGTCCAGAGTGGGAGCAGAGCCCATAAGCCTCAGTAAAGAACCCTGATTTCCTGTGTAAATTCAGCAAAGTCAAAGGAAGATGCCCATGTCTCTTAATCTTAGAACTCTTTATATTCCATCACTACTTATTCTTTATCCACACTTGGTTGTTTTTGTTTTGTTTTGTTTTGTTTTTATCGTCGCCTACCGTGGCCAAGACGAGTCAACAGAAAGAACAATCTTAATCGCTTTAAAGGGCTCTGATAGAGTGGTGATTTGCCTCATAAACCACGTCACTGTGCCCCAGGTTTACGGCAACATGTGATCTTTAAATATACTGTATATCACTCTCCTGATGGTCATGCAATTAGGATCTGGACATTAGGAACAGCACACCACCAAAAAATAGTTCTCAAAAGGGGATTTGGTGTGTCAGGGAAGATAACAGTAATTTAGAATTCAGGTCAACATGATTTTAATGCTAAATACGTGTGAAGATTAAGCCCCCAAATGTCCTATCTCTGCATAGGATCTTCAGTCTGGTCAAAGGAAGGAAATAAAAAAGGGAAACAGAGGAACAGACTTTAGCAAGGGACAGAAAAAGAACATTGCAGATTTAATAAAATGCCTGTGATTTTAACAGGACAGTATGAAATCCCTACAGAACAGAAGACCCCCACCGTGACACCACTTGTTTAACTGCACCCAATGTTCTTGGAATCTGAGGCATTACATTCACTGACTGCAGCTTTAGAATTTCATGCAGCTACTGCCTCGTATACTCAGAAAAAATAAAATTACATTTGCTTCTTTTATCACAAACATTGCTTTTGTTTTTTCCTACTGACCTTGTCCAGGTGTGTGTTCTTGAGAAATGCATCCAAATTATTTAATAATGATTTAAATTGCCCATATTGCTAATGTGCTTCTAATACAAAAGGATTCTCACCTATATGAAAGTCACTGTTATATCACCACAAATATAACTTAAGTATTTTTTGTAGCATTTATTGGTACTTATTTGCTTCTCTATATTTTCAGCTCCTTGAGTTCAGGGACCACTTATTTCTTTTGACTGTGCCCCCAGCTTCCAACTCAAGGACCAGCAAAGGGGAGATGCTCCACACTGACTTGTTGAACGAAGGAATGGGATCTATGAGTCCTCACGTTCTGTCTCCAAATGTTTTAAATCTCATGTTGCCATATTCCCCTTCCTTCCTGTAATAGTGATATTATAGCATTTTATTGCATAATGTACTTTCTAGTATGTACAATGTGTTATGTACTGTGTGTCTACCCCAAGCACGTGTATAGAAAGGTACAGACATGCCGGGGGATTCGGATAGCTACAAGTGTGTCTATGCAAGTACACTATGCATAGACTACGTTCTTTGTACGTACATGTATGCGTATCGCGATAGGTGTTTATGCATCTTTGGATATGTGTCTACAGTTGATTATGTATTAGACATATCTGTAGATGTCCCATATTATTCTGTGTAAACATGACCAATTTTTATTTGTATTTCATTTATTTACTTCTTTTTCACACTTAGGCTAGAAAACATGCATTTGCAAAACTCACAGGTGTGGAATAATCACGCAATCAGGAAAGTAAGAAGAGTCTTCAGCAGGAGCCCTCATAACGCATCCTATTTGCTCTGAAGGTCCCTGGGCAGGCTGTACCTGATAGGGCTGCGGAGGGTTCAAGCCATCGGGTGGACGGGAGGTCCGCACAGCCCCGCGGGGGACCCCGCACCCGAAGGACAAGGCGCAGTTCCCGGGACGCAGAAAACGTCGAAGCCTCCTGTTTTCCTCAGCAATGCTGCGTGCGCTCAGGCTGCGGTGGGGATGTGAGCCCGGGGCCGGGGTCCCAGCGCGCGCCAGCGACCGCAGCAGGCCGGGCACAGCGCGATGCCCCC
>LNAC01000076.1:3024197-3128114 GCA_002007465.1 Ailurus styani | reverse complement strand
GAGCAGAGAGCCCGATGCGGGGCTCGATCCCAGGACCCTGAGATCATGACCTGAGCTGAAGGCAGAGGCTTTAACCCACTGAGCCACCCAGGCGCCCAGATTCCCATATTTCACCAGCGCTCCCTCGTTGCGAAAGGGCTTGCGTGTTCCTACAGCTCCAGCCGTAAGAATCCTCCTTAAGTCCTTAGAATGATTTTGCTTCCTCAGATATTTTCAATCGAACCCCAGTCAGTGGATCAAGGAGCTAGAATTTGTAAAAGTGTTTTTTATAACAGAAGCGGACTCCGATGCTTCTATTGTTTTTCTTCAAATTGTTTTTATACCTTATGTCACTTGACGCTCAAAACATGGAAATCCTCCTTTGAAGGTCAAATCATTGTGCAGGGAGCCCAACCTTTGCCCCTGTTGACTGGAATTCTAGTACCTGCTAAGAATGTGGCATCTAACCTGTGTTTTTGAAGGGAATCGTGATTCCAGGAGTGACCGTAGTGTCCGAGGAGATCGTCGAGACAGTGAACGTGAGGGGCGTCGGCGAGACTCCGAGGCTGGGGATCCAGACCCGCTTCCCCGCGTCTCATGCTGCCGTTTCCCTTCCTCAGCCCTGCTCCAGACGAGGCTTTGTGTGAAGCATGTGGCTTTGAAATGTTTCTCTTTCTTCCTTTTGACGGAGAAACTGGAAAAGGCGATAGGTAACCGGAGGGAGGGGGAGGAGAGGGGGGGCTCTGTGGACGCGGGCCTCTCCGGTGGTGCAGGGGTGCGTTGGGGGGTGGCCGGAGGGGGTCCGCCCTCCCGCACACCTGGCCGCTAGCAGAGCTGGTGCTGACCCCACTGTCAGACCGGCCTGTGTGCTCTACGTGAAGACCATTTCCCACTAGGATTTAATTATTTACGATGGGCAGTTGTAACTGACACTGTCTGAGAAAACACTGTGTTTTGAAAATAAATGCGTACAGTCAAATATCCTCGAATATCATACTTAGGTGACTATTGTAGTGAAAGCTACCCTGACCCCATTGTGTCTCATAATGTATCATACGCTGGAGAGAAATTCTTAGATGCATATGTATTTCAAATTCCTCCATTAATTATGGAGCATATTTAATCATAAGCACTCCCCTCTTTCAACAGGTAACTTGAGCTTTGCAGTTTAGGTCATAAAACTTCACTTTTATTTGGAGGATGTGCATCTTTAAATTTTTATGAACACATTTTTTTCATTCTTTCATATAGAACTGATTCCCAGATAATACCTATTATTTCTGTCAAGCAGTAAAAATGAGGCTGAGGATCTCCAGAATGCAAATTCCACATTATCGAAGCTCTCTGTTGGTTTAGCTCACCTTTCTCACGGGAATGACCAAGAGAGAAAGATGAAGAGCTACTGTGTTTTTATTCTGTTTAAACACCTACGAGGTCTTTGAAATATTAAAAAAAATTTACAAATAAAAAGGTGGCTAGGAATAAAATTGTGATTTTTTTTGTTAATAGCGTAACTCACATGCTGCCCATTGATGTTAGTGATTAGAAATAAGACTCAAGTTCCATCCCATTTCGACACTTAGGTTTGTGTTATAAGAAATGCCGGGGGTTTGGCTGTGTGCGGCGTTGATGGCCTCGTCCTGTGTGTCCCCGTGATGCTCTCCCAGAAGCCAGAGCCACGCTGCTCTCCTGGGCGGAGGGCGCGGACGGCAGCCCCCACGCTGGTGCAATGCTGCCACCGCATGGTGCACTCGCGACGCGCAGCCCAGGGGCGATGCGCTTGCTGAAAGGCCAGTTCCCCGTATCAAAGGGATGGTTAACATCCAAAGACAGGGATGCGTGGAGGCGCACACGGTGTGTGCACCTGCTCCAGCCGAGAAAAGACCGTCAGGCTAACGAAGCCACATTCCCTCCGATGTGTTAGTGGACAAGAAAGGCATCGTTGGAGGGGTCAAGGTGTTTATGGTGTGTGCACATACAATGCCCATCTTTTCCGGAGCGAGAGCTGTAGAAGGTACACTGAACGGCACGGCAGCTGCCAGGAAGATGGTTCTGGAACAGACTCTGGGGGAATTCAGTGCCTGAGCTCGCCCCCTGCGACTTCAGGCAGAAACTCGGCAGAGGCTGCGAGTCAGGGTAACGGTAGCAGGAGTGTCGTTACGGGAGGGCAGAAACAAATTATTGTTAGTGATGCAGAATAGACGTAGAAAATCACGTTAGAGATTTTCTTCATTGTCCACTGCCAGGTCAGTTAAAAAGTGCCCTAGGCTTGAGAAACAGGCAGGCAAGCGGAGGTGTGTGAATAATTTCAGGGGCGCTGAGACCTTGTGTGTGTTGCAGGCGGTCAGTGGCTCGTGCCCGCAGGAGGGCAAGCGGCTTCCACCCTTCTGTTCATGCTCAGGACAGTGAAGGCGTCCAAGGAATAGTTAACGAAGATGGACAGTAATTTGTGTTATTGCAAGAAATAAACTTCCTTTAAAACAATAATCATTAAACACATTTCAATACCAAGGCTGCTTTTCTTCGAATTGATTTCAGAATAGACATATCAACTTTTTGTTATCAGGAAACTTATTCATTAACTCTTTGATCTCCACAATAGGCATTTTATTCATTTAGTACCAAGGTAAAAAAAATATATCAATTATGGATAACTGACATTTGGGAGGTTTTTAGGAAATAAAATGAATATAAATGATAATAGGACAGAACAGAGACTGCGTGACTTCCGGTGGCCGCATAGAGGTGTGTAGAAATAGACACATGTGAGCATAAAATGCATCTTCTTACATGTAGCCTACATTTTTCAACATAAATAGGTTTAAATTTCCAGTCAAAAGTACAATATGTAAGACATTAAAATTGGTCATAACATATTATAACATATTTTGTGATCTATTTCTATAAGCTTCAACACTATTCTTAAAACTTATAAAATGATAGTATTTGCCACATATTTTCATAATTGTAGGTGTGCTACTTATGCTGAGACAAGAATTGTTGAACTGTTTTGGTGAACGACATGTCTTTAAATCTATGCTTAGATGTCCGATATCACCATTATTTTCCCGCAGTACAGCCCTGGTTGGTAGGGAAGGGTAACCCTTCTCCAAGGTTGCAGTGTTAAGCACGATGGGAAACAGGGTAAGTATTTTTGTGCAAAAATAATAATAATAGTAATAATAATAATTAATAATAATAATAAATTATTCCTAGACTGTGATTTGTTCTGTCCTCAATTTGAAATTTCCTTTCTCCTGCGGATTTGAGGCAGCCCATAATATTATTTTAATTTAGATTTTTGTATATAATACATGCCCCCATCAGGTGAATGTACTTGGCGTGATTGAATTCAGTAGTGAATGACTTTTATCTCTATTGCTGAGCTCTAGATCACAGGAGGCTGGTCGGAGCTGCTCTAGATCAGAACCGACTTTCATTGAGCCTTCATTAGTCTTTAATGACACATTGTGATCCTTATGGAATGCCTTCTTCCATTTGCCTTTCCCTTCTAGAGCCATTCCCTGGTGCGAGAGGTGAGAAGGGTAAGGAAACGGTGACCCCTGGATTCCCTACCGCAAAGCAGGTGCAATGCAATGCGGGCGGCACGGAGCCCTGTCCCCTGAGGGCGCTCCCTGGGGCTCTTGCTCAGGGGGCAGCTGCCGGCCAGTTCCCAGGACAGAGCGTCAGGGAGGTGGGGTGAAGGCTCAAATCTGGGGCAGCCAGTCCTGTGGCCATTCACAGAATAGTGGCAGAAGCAGACAACACATCTGAAAACAAATAGAAAGATACTATTTCTTAGATTTCTTCAAAAAAGGTATTTGGCTCGTTTTGATCTTTCTAATTCTAATTTTTGTAAAACATGCAGACTACACAAAGTAATAGTAATAAGTGTGCACTTCTATAATCATACCCACACGTTTGTGTATATATTTGCATGTGTATATATTGAGCATGCAATTGCATGTTTATGGCTACGATAGACTGACTATTTTTTAAAAGAAAGAACGAGAGTGTGAGCAGGGGTGGGGGGCAGAGAGGGAGGGAGAGAGAATCCCAAGCAGCCTCCCCTAGCAGACTGAGCACAGAGCCCAACACGGGGCTCGATTGCACGAACCTGAGATCATGACCTGAGCTGAAATCAAGAGCCAGATGCTTAACCAACGGAGCCACCCAGGCACCTCCAGACTGACGTTTTGATTTCAGTAATACTTCTTTGATTTTCAAAGTAAAGGCTGAAAGAAACTCTCATCAAATCTGTTACACATGTACCAGGGATCAGAAATATTTTTACAATACCTGTCTGCCCACTATTTTTTTTAAAGATTTTATTTATTCATTTGACACAGAGAGAGAGAGATCACAAGTAGGCAGAGAGGCAGGCAGAGAGAGAGGAGAGAGGAGGAAGCAGTGTCCCTGCTGAGCAGAGAGCCCGATGTGGGCCTCGATCCCAGGACCCTGAGATCATGACCTGAGCCTTCGGCTTTAACCCACTGAGCCACCCAGGCGCCCCTGTCTGCCCATTATTGCTGGAGTTGTATTCCAGCAAATATGCTAGGATGCCCCTTTTCTTTGTATGTACAAATTAAAACTCTTTTTTATCTTTTTATCAGTCTGAATCTCACTATCTCTGCATCTGCCTGCACTAAATATTTCCCAGAACCCTGCTCTTGTGTGCACTATTGTGAATAATTTATGCAACAGCAAGGCAGAGGTTTTAATTGATGGCGATTAGTGAACTTTCTAAATCTGTGAAACTTCAACAGGCCTCAGCTTCCAATAAATGCCAGTATCTATTTTTATACTCCAACCTCTATTTAACAGAAAGCCAAGTGCATCAGCCTGCAGCTGCTGATGGTGCAAACGCCAGAAAAGGGCTTTGTTCCACCTACCGTGTCGTGGGAGGGCCGTTCCGGGCCATCATTGCTAGATCGCTGTTTACATTCTCTATTGGATGTTCTCACAACAGGGAGGAAGAGGGGACGTTTTCCAGGAGGGTATTCTGATGGCTGCCGTGGGCTGGTGTCGGGAGGGAGTGGGCAGGTCAGGGAGTCGTGGGGGAACGATATTTTGTTGATGTCGTACGCTTGCCTAAACGACAAGCTTGGAACGCAGTCATGAACCGCCGAGGATCGCGGAGGGTCTCGGCAGAGCGCGCCCCGCTCGGGGGAAGCGGCTCCGTGTGTGTGAGTCACGCGGCACCCGAAGCGAGTCCCCCGGCAGTGACGGATTGGGCCCGGAGCTTCAGATGGTATTGCTCGGTGTGCGTGCATTTGAGTTTAGAATCCCTGCAATGGAAGTGAGCAATGAATGTTTGCAGGCATCAATTAATCGGATAAAATTATTAATCATGGAAAACTTACTAGCAAAATTACAGAGCCCCATCCTTAGAATTTGAGGAAGTGACTTTTCATATTTTAAACCCCTGCTTTTTCAAAATTTAACTTAAAAATAAAACAGAATGAGCTTCTTAATGAGGAGGAGTTGACTTCTTTCTACAGTAAACACGTTCGGGGAATGGTGGGCTCAGGAATCATGAGTTCTTCTCTGATTACAGGTTTGAGCACCAACATTCGTAGACTTGGAACAACACGGCGACGGTCACGGGTTGGAAGACCATCCTGAAGACCTTCCATGTGCACGTTCTCGACCGGCTCCGCGTCCCTTGAGAGCTGTCTGCTTCCCACGGTCATTTCTCACCACGTCTTCGCGGCTCTTTCAGTGTGATGAATCTCTGAACAACCTGAGGAGGTAAACTTTAGAATCTTTGTGTTCAGACTATAAATGTAGAAAAGAGCAGAATAAAAGAAGACAGAATTACACATCTGAGCCCATTTCCACCTGTATTAAGAATGGACACGTGAGTCAGTGTTGGTGTGAATTCAGTCAACTATTTACACTGTCCTTTCCTCTCCTTCAAGGTCCCTCGCAGTCCCAGGACCTGCCCTGGCGGCTCCTCGCGCTGAGGCTGACACACAGGGCCACAGCTGTTCATAGAGGAGCTCAGCCTTGGACAGTTCCATCCTGGTCCTGGACCTGGGACTGCTTGGACCACGCCCAGCAGGTGCTCAGCACCAGGCAGCACCGGGTGATGGACCACCAACCTGGCCTGATTTTCCAGGCCCCTTGGAAAGGCCTGAGCTCCACCTTCACGCTCACACCTACATGTAGGGTCTGAGGATGGTCAGTGTTGATCCTGATAGGGGTTCAGTAATCTCCCTACGCCCCCATCCCAATGCTCTTGCCCCTGGCTGGGCGGGTAAACACTCCCTCAGCTGCAGGGAACTTCCACAAGCCTGGTGGTGGGTATTAAGGAGGGCACGGATTGCATGGAGCACTGGGTGTGGTGCATAAACAATGAATCTTGGATCACTGAAAAAATAAAATAAAAAAAAAGGACCCATAAAACGCGAATCCCGGCCAGGCCACCTGCGGGGTCCTGAGTTGGATTAATCAAGCTCAAACTCAAGGCCTCCCATCTCTGAGCACAGCCCCTTAATGGACTCTTCTTATGAATCTACTCTGCTTTCACCGTGATCTCAAATTACCAAATCCGGCTGAATTCACTCAGCCTATTAGCCTCTTTATAGTTGCATGTGACTTTCTGAGATAAAGAGTATATGACTTCTTTATAAACTCTAAAACACTCACTAAAAGTAATAGATCTTCACCAATCAGATGTTGTAATCAACTACTTAAATAATATCCCAGATAATGTCCCAGACTCCTGGGCCCACTTGACTTTTGTCCTGTTTACTAAATCAATGCCCGAACGACTGGCCAGCGTTTGGCATCGCAGCTCTCCATTCCCCATCTGGACCCCGCCGCGCAGGAAGCCTGCTGGCAGGTGTGCTGTGCCCAGGGGTCCCCAGCTTCACCTGGTACAGACCCCGAACTCCAGGGCCACAGCGCCTTTCCCGGCACTGAGCCTTCTCCCGGTGGCGTGTGGCAGGTCTGTGCTGAAGAACACCGAAGGCTTCGGACTGCGCTACCCGGGGCACGGGGGCCACACTGAACACCTGCAGTCACCCCCCCTCCATGGGAAAGTCAGTCTAGGCACCAGCTGGGGCATTTCACCCTTTTATTGGCCTTGCTTGAAGAAGAATTGTCTTTGTTTCAAAGGCTAATAATGTGCATGAATGTGATCCCCTCCGCACCTTCTGCTCCTTCCCTCTCTGTCCGACATCCGATACCTGCCCCACACCTCTTGGCTTCTGTGTAGCCCTGCCAGGTCGGGCCATGCGTCCCCCCGGGCGCCTCTACACTGACCTCTCGGCGTGCCCTTGCTCCCGTTCTCCAGACCGGAGCGGGCCCGAAGCTCCCCCGTGTACGTGCTCCTCTCGTGGTGGGAGGAAGCCGCCTACCCTGAAGGTTTGCACTATCCGGTCCTGCACGTGGCTGCTGATTCGGGATTCCCACCTCGAGGCCCTCAGGCCCTCACAGAGGCCGCTGGGGTCAGGTCCCTGCCTCTGAGGCTCCCAGACTCCACGTGTTGAATCTGGACCCGTGATCTTATCCTGAACGCCAACTCTTTTTCCAAACCACTTAATTTCAAGGAGGTTTCGACTTCCCATGAATCACACAGGCGGGAACATTCATCAGCTGGGATTCCTTTCTTCCCCATACCCCTCACCCTCTCCTTAGAGCCACGGGGACTGTTTCTTCACAAAGATCCCAGGTGCTGTGTCCTTCCCACAGGGGCCGTGATAGACCGTGCCTGGTCTGCCATAGATGCCCCACCTCGGCCGTTTGAATATCTTCTTCACGACCATCTAGGTCTTTCTGAAGATCACTGGAAATCAACCCTCTTCATGTCCTGGGATGACCGTGTAATTAGCTGGTTGCAAAACAAAAAAAACAAAACAAAACAAAAAAACTTGTAAAACTAAGTTCTTGCAGGGAAATTGTTATGAGTCTCCTAGCTCAGGGCTCAAGGTTCCCTGTAAACATCACACCCTAACTTCTCATTAAATCCTAACAAAGCCATTGACTTGCCCCAGAATGGACCTAATGTGGTGCTATCTCTTTTGTTCAATCAGGCCCCATCGATACATGAATGGATAAAGATGCTGCATATTTGTACAGTGGACTATTACACAGACACAAAAAAGGAATAAAATCTTGCCATTCGTGTTATGAATGGACGTGGAGAGTATCATGCTAACTGAAATAAGTCAGACAAAGACAAATATTGTATTTCATTTATATGTGGAATCTACAAAACGAAACAAACAATAAATAGATCTTAAACACAGAGAATAAATGGGTGGTTGCCAGGGGGGAGGGCGGGGTGGATGGAAGGATGGGCAAAATAGGGAAGGGGGTTGAGAGTACCAACTTTCAGTTATAAAATAAGTAAGCCGCAGAAAGGAAAATCACAGTGTAGGGAGTAGAGTCCATTAGATCGTAGTAACGCGGCTCACTGACAGACGGTGAGCACACTTCCTGTGGGTGAGCACTGTGTGGAGTTGCGGAATCGATACATTGTACACCTGAAACTAGCATAGTATTACACGGTCAACTGCACTTGAATGAAACAATTATCAAACGAATACTCCATTCATAAATGTGCATGAACACATTGCCATTGTATCAGTGAGTCATGTGCTATAGTCTTAAAATTAAATGCAGAGCACAGGCACCTACGGGAAAAAGAAAGTCCTCCGCTCACGCGCATGCTTCCCACAAATGAGCCTTCTCCACGAAGCATGCTCTGACCACTTCGGCCAAGAGCAATGCGTCCCGACAATCCACAAGAGCTGTCTAAACCGCTCCCTTGCCGACCAGGTGTGTATTTACATGTGTCTTTACCGCTATGTGATTGTTCTATTTTTTTAGAAAAGGAGAGGGATCATTCAATCACAACAGATCTGGGTTTGAATTCTGGCTTCATTGTTTATTATTTACGTGAAGCTGAGTAAATGACTGGACCCGATACATTCCCCATTCCAAATGCACAAGAAGGGAGTTTATAACCTTCATGGTGTTATGGGAGCATGAATGGATGTTACCTGCAAGGACTTCAATACATCGTATGAGTTTAGGAGCTGTACTCCCTTTCCTTTTCTCAGGACTAAGAACCTGCGTTAACGTGCTTTTCTCTACGTTTGGATTGTCTGGACCCACCACAGGGCATGCGTGTTGAGAACATATCTACAAGGTGGGATTATGAGCAGAATCCAAAGGAATTAAATTTCAAGAGGTATGTCAATAGAGGTGCATTTGTCCAAATGATGAACTTAATAATGTTTGGGGAAAAAATACACACACATACACACAATCACACGCATACACACATAGTCACTCACACTCCAGCTAATGGGTATAAAATGAATAAGATAGTAGTGATATCGAATAAAACATTATCCACATTTATTTCATTCAAATGAATCTTCAGAATACCATAAGATTTATAGGTAAATGCTGATATTTATAATTAAAATAAAAATGATAAACATATTAGAAAAATAGGCAAAATAAAAGCTCTAAAAAATAATGGGATTTGACCTTAAGTTAAAGTTTGGTTAATGATTTTTATTAGAAGTCAGACCTAATTTTATAATGCTATAAAGTTGAATATGTTTTCATAAGGAAGTTTCATACCCATGATCCTTCAGATCATAGATCTCCAGAAAGAGCTGTTAATTATATGCACAAATGTGATATTTTCATTTTCACCTAATTTGGGTGTTCTTCTTAACCTTTCATTGTCCCTGAAGTCTCAAAGCCCACTGAGTCACTAGTGCCCACATCCAAGTACCTTCAACAGCAGTTAGTCTCAAAGTACAGGTCAACCAGATGAAGATCTCATTTTGAGCCAAACAACCTAGTCTACCTGTTAGCCAGACTACAATTGTGCACACATATGATATTTTAAAATGACGTAGACCATCAGAAACATTGTTTCAGGACTCCTGGCTTCCTCTGAGGTGATTCGGATCACATCTCACATAAAGTACTTCTACCCACATCCATCACTGGAACACTCTTACAAGTAGTGTGGTTTTCTGCTTTTACACATTGATAGATTTTGATCAGATCTGTTGCCATGAAAAGTCAGAGTTGGAAGGGGTCTTTTAAATTGGTTTGTTTATGCCCTCCCTTGACAGATGAGAGGGCAGAAGTCTAGTTAAGGTTAGTTGTTTTGCTTAAGAAATTCTGTCACTATTTTCCTGTCCATGTTTCATCTTTCTCTCTAAATCTTTATGGGAGCCCTGAGCTAGGAGGCCAGGGCTGTGGCAAATCGTCTCCCCAGGACCTCACGAAAGCCTCTGCAGCTCCCTGGAAATGTTTTCATGTCTGGGTCGAAGACTACGAAAGCGTAGATCAAATGTGTTTGCGCCCAACTGTGGCAATGACATACGGGCTTTAGAGTGATAGTCATCCGACTTAGGTTGGTTATTAGTCGAAGTATCTCTGCATAACTAATATACGGTGAATTGTAACCAAAGGTCCTCAACTCTGTTTCTTTGAGTCCGAAGAAGTTCATGGATATATTTTGGGATTTCTATAAATCCTCTGAGATGTGTTTCTGAGGATCGGTTCGGTGGCTGTCATGAGATTTTTGAAGGGGCATGTGAGCCAAAACCACTCAGGATCCATGGATTACTAGCAGCTCTTGTAAGGAGGAGAGGACCTTGGAAGACAAACAGAAGTGCTGCCTTCCGGGAGGACCCCTCGTGCACCGTCCTCCCCCCCTCCCCTCTTGCAAAGCCATAGAGGACTGTTGGCGGGCGCAGACGCGGGGTGGTGCTAGGAGCAGCCAAACTCCGAAGGCAAAGAAAGTGTGGCAAATTCCAAAGGAAGAGATCTGATAAAATTAAAGCGTAATAGACACTTCAAACTGTGCGATCTGACCTAATGAGTTATTAATAGGGAGCCATTATTCCTCATGCATTGTTTATTAGGAAGGCATTGCCTTTTTGTCAAGATGAGTGGATTATAAAATATTTGTGCTACACAATATAAATGACCCTACCTATTAATAAGTCTCTAGAAAGATATGCTTAAATTGAATTACATTAGGAAGAAAAGTGCCAACAGAAAATTGGGCATAATTAATGGGAGCACATAAATAAACCAGATATGGGGGAAAGGACGTTCTTCCCATAGATCATTGCGAGAATTAACTGCCGATATGTTCCAATGACATACCAGCTATGACTGTTTGCATAAGAGCTGTTTCGCAGAAGGTGAAATTCCTATAACTATGAATATATATATTATAATTTATAGCTGGGAGATAACGGAGAAGATCCCACACCTCTAATTAGTGGACATAATTTTGAAGAGCTAAAAGCTACCACTTAAAACACAGCATTGTAACGAGGAGTCATTATATTTTGTTTCACGAATGCAGAACGGTGCAGAAGCTTGCTGCTGCCCGTGAGCTGGGAGCGAGTGCACGGGCCCTCCTGCTGACCATGGCTGTGCGGGCGGCATCCCCTTATTCTCTCCCGGGGCCCGAGCCAGCAATCCACTTAGGGCCGGATGCTCCGCGATACAGGAAATTATTTTTCACATCTTATTCCCATAACAGCTGATGTGAATTGTGTTACATGGTGGAAGAGAGCCCTGAATCATCTCCATTTGCAAACATATGTAAGATGTCAATGTCACAGGCCATGTCCAACATGCTGCGAAGTAAACAGCCTCCCGTTCCCAGTTCACACACGAGGAAGCCTCTCTCTGCCCTAATTTAGGTGGGCATCTTTGGGGTTGTGACATGCCGATTTTACCATCGCATGTGTTATTGCTGTTGTGTGTTTAAAGTAGTCAATATCATGTAGTGTTCACACTAAGCAAGTCTAATTAAAAAATGCCCAACACCCAATTTAAAATAATTGCCAATGCAAAACAAATACAGCTAGTCAACCTCTTGCTTGCTGGTCCATATTATTAATGCGGAATAAATGCATTAAAGCGACACTCATGGCCACCCGGAGAACACGATAAACCGGGGAGCTCCGAGGCCCTGATGCCCCGTGAGACAGGTCCCCAGGGACCTGCGGGTGGAGGGCTGGACAGCGCGGGGCCTGGAACCAGCCTTGGGCAGTGGCGAGGGCACCTTCAGATGGAGGCCCCATGCGGTGGGGCACCAGCAGGGTCCACCAGCCTCCTGCTCCTTGTGGTTTGGGGGAGCGCACGTTTTAATAACAATGGGAGGGTACCTGCTCAACAGAAGAGACGTCCCTAATTGAGTTACTGCCATCATTACTTGGGTATGAGAGGAAGTACTTTTCTACTGGATGGGGAGAGCCCCGGATGTGTGTGCCACACTCCCTTCCTCACCTCCTTGGAAACATCCGCTCTCCTCTCATGATGCTATGAAGAGGGTTAGACAGGGTGGGAGAGGTCACTCCGAAATCTAAACGAAAAGAAGAAAAGAGCTGAGTGCTTTTTTTGAGGTTGGCGGGCACCCTAGCCCTTGGGGGATAAAGATAAATTATGAAGAACATTGAATGAAAACTGAAGGTTTGTTTTCCATCGTTTAATTACATGTCTTGGTCATCGCGGCTGTTCGCTTTTCATTTCACATTTATTTGTTTATTTTGCTTTATGGTTTCTTGCATTTTTGTTCATAAGTCCTGGAAAATGCCCTAACGTTGGGTTTATGAATGGAAAGCCAAGACAGAAACACAATCCCTCCCGTGTCTGGTCTTTCTCGGGACGTCCTGTGTCCTGTGGCCTGAGCTGAGGTGGCGTCAGCTTTGTGATCAGTCACCTGGTCCCAGAAAACCCGTTCCTCTCTGGGCCTCACTTCCCTTCTCTGCCAGGCCAGAGTTGCTACTATTATCTTACCCAGTTCTGAAGCTAACTAATTTTAGCCACAGCCTTGAGCGTCCTTGGAGGAGTTCCTGAAGGAACAGAGCCTGTGCGCAGCCTCGCGTGAGGAGGTAAACGTAAGTCAGCACGTACACGTGCGCGAGCACACCCTGTGGGAGACGCCGTGAGGAACGAGCATGCATCTTGGTGGGGAGAACCTGCGCAGGTGTACGGGGCTACCTGGGCCTCAGGCATCCCGGGCCAGGGGGCAACGGGTGCAGAGGCCGCTGTCTAGGGACTTTGCACAGGGCCGCACCTGCCGCCAAAGCCCTGTCTTAGCACTCTGACCACATCTGTGCCCTCTCTCCTTCGGCACAGACGCGGTCCGTGCATGCATGCCAGCCCCGTCACACGTGGGCGTCTCGGCGGGTTGGAGGGTGCGCCTGGGCCCCAGGGCCCACCAGGAGAGCCGGCCGGCTGCGCGTCTCACCGTTGAGCAGAGCACGGCCTATGCCGCTTGCTGCCCCCCCTGAGCCAAGCAAGGAGATTCTAACCAAATGAACCCCATGAATCCACTGGATCTGCTCTTGGCCATATCGTAGCAATCGTGTCTAGGATTCTGTGCCAATATGAGCTTTGTGTTTGAGGGATTTTGATTCAGACTTGGAAAGCATGGAAGCATCTGGTGAAGCCCGCACGGTGGGTCACCACCACGGTCACCGTCATCACCCTGGAGTAACTTCTGGGGCTCTCGGGAGCGTGAGGGAGACCCGGCCAGCCCTGCCCCAGCACACAGGAGTGGAAGGGGCATCTTCCCAGAGGGGTTGAGCTGGTCATAGCTTGAAGGGGGGTCACAGCTTCAGCAAAGGAAAGAAAGAAATGAAACGACACCGATAAAATTGAGTTGAGATTAATGGTGAAGAGAAGTTAAATTATCTGTGGAATTGGAAAATCTTGAACAAAGGTCCTGAAAGTCCACTCTAAAAAAGGAAAAAAAAAATGTCTACTACGCTCCCAAACATCCTAAACACGGGCTCTACCTCTTAATAGAAAAAAAAAAATCCAAACCATGTAAAATCCGCACTTAACCTGATCAAACCATTTCCTTCAACGTTTCCTAAAATGCCTGCCTGGTGCTGAACCGTTCCACCTGCGCTTCTGCCGCTGTCGCGGGGGGTCTGGGGATTGGGTTCCAGGTCGGCCTCTGGTGGCCACGGCTGTGAGGTTACTTCTATGTCTCTTAGAGGAAATACCGTTTCCACCTCAAACCCAGAGTCTCACGGAAACTGCCTCACTTACTGATGTGACGAGGAATCCACCTGTTCCGGCGGGTCGCCGGCCACCTTTCCATCTTTCAGTCGCTCGGAAGAACTCGCCGTGTCCCGTTTCTCTCTGGGGGAAGGAGGGGGCGCACCGGCTCCGCTTCTTCCCTGCTTGCCTTGCAGGGGTTCCCAGCTACCTGGGTGCCGTCCTCCCTCCCTCCTAATTGTGAGACACAAGCACCGTGGCCTCTGGGAGGCTCGTGTGTGATGCTCTGCGCACGGCGGGGCTGCGCGTGTGCCACCGACGGCGGGGGCCCTTCTCAGCGCGGGGCGTCTGCTGCTCTCTGCGCGATGCCGGGACCTCATTCCGTGGCCCCTGCGCTTTCAACTCTGGTCTGAACACAAGTGGGAAAACACTTCCTTTTTCTTAGTAGAGCAGGGAGTCAGGTCCTTTTCAAAGCAACTTCACAGAGAACCAAAGAACAAAGACGAGTGAGTTACAGGGAAATTCCTATCCTAAACGTCATCACCCTTCAGGTCAAAATGCTTTCACCCCGCGGATGCCGGCAGCGTCTTCCAGGACTTGGTCTCGCCGCTCCGAGAGGACGATACTTTGCCCCAGAGAAATGCTGAAACCCACAGGCTTCCTTCCTCCCAGGCCCTCGGCTGCTCTTCCTTCAGGAACATTCCCGCCCGGGGCCGTCAGGATGGCCCCGCACGGACTTCTCCAAAGACTCCTATCATGCGGCTGGTGGAACATTTTTAGGAGCCCACTGGGTAGATCGCTATCAAAGATCCATTTCAAGCAAGATGCAATAGTAGACCGTCTAAACACGTTCTGAGTGGGAGACACTGCGCTCCTCTTCACCAGTTCCAGGGCTCACAGGGCGACAGGGCGCTGGAGCCCGCAGACTCAGGGCACGGCCCCTGGCCCCCCTGCGAGAGCCCAGCAAGGGGGTCCACACGGGCTGTGTAAGCTGAACAATACCACAGACCACGTGGCTTGAGGCAGCCGAAACCGATCCTGTCCGGGTTCGGGAGGCCAGGAGTCTGAAGTCGGAGTGTCCGAAGTGTTGGCTCGTCTTGGGGGCTCTGAGGGAGGGTCTTCCCGGCTGCGGGATCCCTGGCTCGTGCCCCCTCACTCCACCTCCTGCCTCGGTCTCGGGTGTCTTCTCTGGTAAGAGCGCAGCCACAGGAATCGGCCCCCCCAGATCTCAGCCACATGTGCAGGGACCCGACTGCCCCAGGAGGTCACTTCCAGGATTCCAGGTGAGCGTGAACATGGAGACGCTGTGTGCCCCAGGACAGGGCACCACACGGTCCGCGGGGTCGCTCACACGGCCTTGGCCATCTTTCCTCGGTGCGGCATTTACTCTGAGCGTCCCGCTGGGCCCTTCCACTCCTGTGGGCTTTTCCCGTTCTCCCGCCGCTGCCTTTAAGGTCAAGCACCTCGCCAACTCCCAGCCCAAGTCCACAGCGTTCACAGCATTTCCATAGGGTGACCTTGCTTGAAATTCTTTAATAGGATCCCTGTGAATTGTTACATATTGCAGATAAAATGTCCCAGAAGGGCCCATTAAAACGCGTAATGAATAATGCAGCATAGAGCTGCCGCCGGCCTCCCTCCGCTATCCTGCCGTACTGGCTAGTTTCAGCCGCAGCCTCGTCAACACACTTCCTGCCCTGCACTCCTTCATGGAGAGGGCACTCAGACGTGGATTATTAGGAACACCTTTGTTTCTGTTATTTTAGGATAGGATTGCATTCTGTCCTGTAGTCTCCCAAGAGAGAAAGAGAGGATCCGAATTTAATGATGAGAGTCTCCACTTTATGAACTCGGCCGGCACGGTGTACGCACACCAGGTCCTCACCGGTTCCAAAGGCCTGTGGTGTGGACACAGTTCACCTCCTCTCTGGACACACGAGCGTCAGGAAGCTCGGGGCCTGCAGCAGGGAAGGAGCCCGCACCCGGGAAGCAGGCTCCGTGCCCCTTGGGTCGGGGCTGGAGACCCCAGTCTGGTAGACACCTGCCCTTCCTCACAGTAGGTGTTGGGAGAGGGGAGATTTCCCTTGGCTGCTGCCTGCCGTGGAAACCACGATCCATGTCGTTAGACAGAAGAAATAAAAAATTGACTGCAACAGCGGAAATGCAAGGGAAGACCGTTGAACCCGTTGTAAGAGTTCCCCGTGGGCCCCGAAATCACACCTGATTTTCACTTTCTTTTGGCTTGTCTCTGCGCTCCAAAGCTTTCACAGTGAGTCAGCAAGGCTTGGAGTAAGAAAAACCCGCTAACTGCAGAGTGTGTCCCACCATGTCCCTGCCCCGCGGGGCAGGGGGTTTCTGCCTGCCTCCCTGCCTTCCACACCTGCGCCCTTGGGGTCTCTCTTCGGGGTGCGGTCGGCCCTCCGGAAGGCGCTGGCCAGGGGCCCCTGGTTTCCCGGGACGCGCTGGGGTCTGCGCACTGCCGCAGGGGGACCACCCCCCACCCCACCCCCACCAGGGCCAGCGCCGCACAGCTGGGTGCGCGAGGCCACTGCTCATCGGCTTTGTCCCGGGCATTGGGCCATTGCAGGAACACCAGCGGTAACTCTTAACTAATAACTGCGCCAGACCCCTGGGAAACTAAGTGAGCATTCGGCGGCGTTCCTAGTCCCTCCCATCCCTGCTGGGATGGTCCACAGCCTGCGCGGAACAGCCGAGGGAAGGCACAGGGACAAAGGGGCCAGGCCCCTCGCTGAGCTCTTTGTGCCTGATTGCAAGGTGCACCTGGGCGGCTTTATTTAGGGCTGTGCGTTCCTTTGTTTCCTCCTGCATTTATATTTAGGCAGCTCCGCGTGTGAAAACAACATCACAAGCCTCCATCAACACATGCATACAACCGTTCCTGGGAAATTACCAATTTGTGGGGTTTTTTCCTCTTTATAGGAATCAGCACATACGAAAATAACTGTTTCTAAACATGCAAATGTACCTTTCTCCTTCTAAAAGGCAACATTATCAAAAAAAAATTGAAGCTGGTATTTCATGTCCCCTATTCAAGCGTGTTTAAAAAGGATGAAGAAATCGTGGTGATTTCTAGCTTCCAAACTGTGCATACCAGCGCCTTGGCAACCATCGGTGTAAATTATTCTAAGTATTTAGACCTGCCCAGTTTGGAATCCTCCCTCCTTTTATCTTGGGTCCCGCGCCCTCTGGTGGATATTTCTCCAAGTGCAGCTCCAGGTGCCGGTCTTCCAGGTGAACCTGGGGTGTGGCCAGGGGCATCTTTGTTTGCCCTCTACACACCTTTCACTCTGAACTCTCTTCTGTCCATGTGAAGAGGTTGGGCTCATCTTTTTTTCTTACATATACTAAATGCCTTGGAGATCTGTACTGATAGATCTGAACTAAGAGTTTCCAAGAATGGTACCGCAATTGTGCATCATCAATGAATCTTGGAACACTGAAAAAAATAAAATACAATTAAGGTGTTAAAAAAAGATCATCTTTTTAACAAAAGGACTATTCTTGCATGCTATATAAACGAAATGTAATATAATAAAGCATTCTGGGGAAAATATTTAAAATGCAATCCAAGTTGACCTCTGTAAAAGTTAATCAAAATTTTTCATAAAAAGTGAGAGAAGAGGTAACTCTACACCAGGGGTGCAGCACATCGCCCAAATGTTCCCAAGTCTTACAATTATAACTCTTCCTCAAAATCATCACTCTTTTCCCTGTAATTCTTACAATAGGCTACATGAAGGTAATTACTTAACTAAGAGAACTGAGAATCTCCCAGGCCCCCAGGACTCTGGCCCCTGTGCTGCTAAAAGGAGAGAGAAGGAGAGAAGCCCCGGAGGATCCAGACTCATAGAATAAGAAGAAAACAGAAAAGATCCATCTCTAAAGGGACCTGTGTGTCCAGGTCTGCACATGGGGAGTTTGGGGGATTTCTTACACAGAATCTGTCTCAGTTCGTAGTAGACGAACGAATTAACCCATTCGATCTGTTGGAGCTCTGCTAAAGAATGTGCACTCACTTCTGGATTCGCCCCTGTAGGTGCTAAGGCTGTCTGGGTACAGACAGTGGAGGGAGGGGCTCCTGGGCCCAGTTAGGGTGTGGACCCTTTCATCGCCAGGGCGCGATTTGGAGACGACCCCGTGAAACAGTACCTCCTAGCTCAGCATCCTCTCTCTGCAGGGTCTGAGACCCTTTCATTCTTGTGGGCAAATTAGCCTTGACCACTCCCTGACCCTGTATGACAGTGGCCGGGTTCACACCATTGCCAAGGTGACGGCTCTGTGAGGGGGCCGCCTGTGGTGTTCACATGTGTCAAACACCATCAACATGCGGCAGCAGCAGACTTTGGAGTTGGAATAAGTTTCCATGATGACTGAATTACATGCTGCAGCAGAGAGTCTGGTGAAGCCAAAGAATCACGGTGAATTCTCAATAAACACTAGATTGTTTTCCTTTTATCAAGATTTGATCCCGAATTCCACTGCCAGCTCTTCTAGTCTGTCTGCTGGCCCACCTGCATGCATCCCTAGCCCCGAACCCAGAAGTGAGTGCCTCCTGGGGTCCACAGGACCTTTGTACTCATCCCGAGAGCAGTAGGGAACGGCGTGTTTCCACGGGGCTGGCAGAAGGGGGGGCTGGTGGTGACTGTTGCCCGGGGCAGAGCGTCATTTGGCTCCTGCGTGGACAGCAGGGCTGGTTGACGGTGCAGAGATATCTGTAATGTCTCGTCTGCTGGGAGAGGGCACCCGTGTGGCCCGGCGTCTTGGGCGCAGGACAAGGAGACGGAAGAGCTCCTACATTTCTGGCCTGGACAAGTTTGAGGGCAGCACGAGAGGGAAAGACCAGACAGGAAGGGCTCTTGTGTTCAGATCTGGCCACGTTGAGTTCGAGTTTTCTCCACGAGGACCAGGTGAGGGTATCTTAAGTCGTTGGGCTTAGAGCTCTGGGGCCCACAAGAAAGGTTTTTAGATAAAAAATAAGTTCGGGGGCGCCTGGGTGGCTCAGTGGGTTAAAGCCTCTGCTTTTGGCTCAGGTCATGATCTCAGGGTCCTGGGATCGAGGCCCGCATTGGGCTCCCTGCTCAGCGGGGAGCCTGCTTCCCCCTCTCTCTCTCTGCCTGCCTCTCTGCCTCCTTGTGATCTCTCTCCCTCTGTGAAATAAATAAATAAATCTTTAAAAAAAAATAAGTTCGGGACAGCAAGTTGACTATAAAAATATAAGAAAGAGCCTCTGAGCTGTATCAAGGGCCCGTTTCTTGTGGATAATCAGGAAATGTATTGGGAGTTCCAATAATGTTGAAGAATTATTATAGTAGGATCAATTCACAAGTAAAATGTAACCACTTTGGAAAGTTACTTGGCATTATTTGGCAAAAAGGAAGATCTAGAACCTTACAATTTCTCTTCTAAGTCTGTCTTAGAGATGCCAATGTGAACTGGGATATGTATTCTGGTCAGTCGTGTGTTTGTGTGCATGTGTATTTCCATCTGTGTATGTGCATGTTGTGGTTTAATGACAGAATTCCTTGTAAGAGCCAAGTGTCAAAACAATTCAAAAACCCAAAGGTGGACATATCGTAGCATAGAAATGTAACTTTCACAATATCGATTCAATGGAATACTCTAGAAACACAGGCATAAATAATCTCGATCTAGCCATTACAACACAGACGAAACTTAAAAACAGTATTTGCAAACTGGGGAAGGCAGCAAATAGTACAGTAGAGTTCTGTTCACATCAAGTTAAGAAACAGGCAAAACCTAAACTGTCCACACTTCAGTGAACATGGACATGTGAGGAGATTATGAAGAAGAACAAGGACGTGGCCTTCCCAGGCGGGAGGACCAGGTGCAGCCTTGTCGGGGAGACGAGGGTGTCAGGGATACCGGCGAGGACCTACTTCTTTACCCGGACTTGCGTGATACCTGCTTCAGGGCTTCTTGGAGAAATGACATTCTCGCCGTGATGCGGTCTGTCCTTCTTTGTCCCTGAGAATAGTCCTTGTTCCAAAGTCTCCTCTGATACTGAGATCATGACTCAAGCTTTCTTTTCCTGAGTGTTTTCACGGCCTGTCTTTCCCCTGCTTTTCCTTTCAACCCGTCTGTCTTTATGGTTGTTGTTTTTAATTTTTTTATTTATTTGACAGAGAGAGAGACAGCAAAAGCGGGAACATAAGCAGACTCCCCTCTGAGCAGGGAGCCCAATGCGGGCTCGGTCCCAGGACCCCGGAATCACGACCTGAGCCGAAGGCAGGTGCTTCACCCACGGAGCCACCCAGGTGCCCCTGGAAGGTTCATATTCTCAATTATTGAAGAGCTCCGATGGGATCATTGTTGTCATGTGCATAAATAAATGATTGTTGCTCACCTACACGATGTCGTTGTTTCTGTCAAGGTAGCGTATTGATCAGAGTTCCTACAACCATGTTCACTTTTCTTCCCGAAAGGTACGGATGGGCGGAAATCCACCTGCCGCCAGCACGTGACGGGCAGGTATGACAGGACGGCCGGAGCTGTTATCAATGGCGTTTCCCTTCCAGATGTGTGATCATTTCTTGCATCAGAAGCAAAAGGCAAAATTAGCTTCCCCAACAAAGCGGCTTCTTGATGGTGTGCAATTTAAAGTGACTTTGATAGTTAAACATCAGTGTTAAAATGTTTCTCTCTCAAGACTGGTCCTCCTCCCTACATACTTCATTTATGGTCCATTTGGTAATTTGGGGACAGTTCATCTTTTCTTAGCTGTTCCTCCTTCTGTGTTTTGTTTATGCTAATTTCCTTGTTCACTTGAATAGCACTTCCTAAAACTCAGGAGCCTCTCACGGAGGAAAACTATTGTGCCCAACCTCATGATTTCCCACGTTCATTACCTCCACTGTCTAATGCCTTTTCAACGTTCACTGCTCTGATAAATTTCTACGGATCATTTTTTTTCCATCAATTCTTAAGCAGTGTTTCTATATTTACTTCATTATTACATATTGTTGTCTTATTAGTTAAATTAATTATGAATTTAAAGCTTTACAACAAGTCAGGTTTGCTAGTTTTATTTTTAGAATGACCCTATGAGACAGCAGCACGCTCCACTCACACATCTAATAGTTTGTGATATGACACCGGGGCTTCTGTGACTCATCACGCAGTGAGGACAGTCAGTGTACACCCTGAGTTAGAACTCAGAGTCCTAGCTTCCAGATCACTGTTCCGTTGTGTATTCCATGTGTATCATATGTACATAACTTGTATACAACAATGAACATAAGCAGTATCCTTAGGATGGGTATTCCCTACAGTATCATCTTCGGTTCCTGGATGAGAGGAAAAGCGACCACTGAGTTTCTACCACATGTTTAACTCAGGAACCTCAAGCACTTAACATTCACATCACAGGACGGCAACAAAACCCATTCTTACTGTGGATCTTTGCTTTGACGGGACCACAGCCGAACCCTCGCAGCTCAGGATTCTGGCACTGCTTTAGGGCTCTAAAGGAGAAGGTTCCAGAACCTCTTTCAATAAGCCACTCCGCTGTTGATGTCAGTGTCTTGGCCATATTCCAACCTCAAGCGCTCACACTGTCACCCAAGGACATTATTGTTCTTGTCATGAGAACTAATGTAGTTTTTTGGTTCTTTGTTTTTTAAAATGTATTATGTTAAACTACCAAACTCCCCTTTCAATGTTGGTCAGACTAGTTACTGCACTGAATCTTGGTCTGTCCTGTTTTGCGCTGTGCGGGGTCTGCACAGCTGGGGGGGAGGGGAGTGCGCCCCTTCTCTCTAGCCTCAGGCTGTGTGTGTGACAACATGGGATCCTTCCCAGCGTTGATGGAATTACTTGGGGAAGCCTCACTGAGAGCTTTGGATGTTTCCACGTGAAGGACCTCAGTGCGCTCACCAGGGGCTCAGATTCCCAGCAGAAACTCTCTGTTTAACCCAGTAATAGTATTCATATCCTACAAATTCATGCAGGCGTGATCGGTATCTTTGTGCAATTAATGAAGCAGGTGGGGCAGGCTAGAAAGAATCTTTCTTGTTTCTGTTTTCCAAATTTTCATTTATATTAATGACAATTTCAACACAGTGTAAGTCTTATCACTATTTTGGCTGTCCCTTATTTGGCGTAGATCCCGATTATCAAATGACGTCTTTCCCCAAACAACATTGAAGATCAGCTTCAAAACGTATGGCCCTTTAAGGATAATATGACTCTCCTCTACAGTATTTTCTCAATTTGGCTAACCCCATTTCCTCTGCAATGAAGCATTCTTGCACATTATTTTTAATAACTTTGATGAAAGTGATAAAGAAGATACAATAACCATACAGTGCCAAAAGTATGACAAAGGACCCAAGACCCCTGAAACCTCCCATGATATCTAAGTCTAGCTGTTTAAGCTTTGGGTGTTTCAGTTGATACGTCAATAAATTGGAAAATCTGCAGACTTTTACTGTAGTTTCATTGATCATTTTTCTTTTTTTAAATTTAAATTCAATTAGCCAACATATAGTAGTACCTCATTAGTTTTTGCTGTACTGTTCAATGATTCATTAATTGCATATAACACCCATTGCTCATCACGTCACGTGCCTTCCTTCATGCCCATCCCCCAATCATCCCAACCCCCTACCCACCTTCCTTTCAATAACCCCCCGTTTGTCTCCTGGAGTCCAGAATCTCTCATGGTTTGTCTCCCTCTCCGATTTCTCACCAATCACTTCTCAAGAGACTTTAAGGAAGACAAGGGTTAACTACATACCAATGATTACATATTCATGAAAGATGAAAACCTTTTTTCCAGGCAATGGGATACTCCCACAAACGATTTTCCTTCCATTTTTCTCATTAGTAAAATCATAGCACTTTATTGCTCAAAACAGAAGCCATCTATGATGGGTCCTTTTAACTAACTTGACAGTACAATTCTTCTTTATTATTTTTTTTCAGTTTGTAGATAGAAAAAAATGTCTATGTCATAACAATCCAATATTCATTGGTCCACATCAAAAACTCTATTTAGATAACATACTGCCTAATTGTGAAAAAAAAAAGGGTTCTTCTACTAGCTAAATAAAAACTATTTTAATTAGCCTATTAGGTAAGTTAGAGAAAAGCATGCTCTTTAATGTGATCCGAGCAGCTTCTCATCTGATTAGTTGAATGGGATCGGATGTGTTCCTAGACTCATCAGTCACACTAAATCAACATCAAGATATCTGCTCCTGACTCAGAAGATGGTGAGGATATGTGAGTGGTCCAATAGGTATCCTATAAATGATTTCATTTTTCACACTGAAGTTCAGTCCCTAAATTTGTTATATTGAAATTTTGACTTAAAAATTAATTGATAATATCTTCCTCATGATGAAGATCTTACTGCATGATGACTCCAGTGAGTTCTGTGTAACTCTAAAAACAGGAGACTGGCAAACGTTTATACACATTTAATGTATATTCTTAGATAATCCACATAGTTAGAATTTGACAGCTTTGATTTTGTTTTTGTTTATCATCTGAGAGTGACTTGACAGCTTCCATTTAACTAAATGCACATTTTAATCATTTCCCTGGCCCCCGCAGGCTCTTTGTTTTCAAGTTAAATGAAACTTCTCCCTGGCGATTCCTATAAATGCCTCCATTGACCTTCTCTAGGGTTTTCAATCTTCGCTGCGTTTTGGGGACATGGCCCTATTAATTTGTACTTTATACAAGAGTTAGATTATTCTGTCCTTAATTATACTATGTCAGTTTCCTGGCTCAGTGATCTGTAATTATGGAGGTCTTTCCTTATGACTGGGTACCATGTTGGTATCTTTCCATTCTTGAGAAACAGTTTCTATTCTGGGAATGCAGATCTGCTTCCTTCAATTTCTGTTCCTTCAGGACACTTGGATGACTTCTTCCTGAACCTAGTAATTTAATGTCCATAACTTACACCAAAATACACGCTCAGAACTTCTCCTTCCATAGGTCAGCTCACAACGCCGTAAGTGACAGGTGACAACTGCTCTCAGAGGTTAGTGGTTCATTATTTCCCATCATTCACCAGGCCATCAATAAAACCATGGAATGCAATCAGTGGAAGCCTTTGCAGTCTTTGAGGGGTTCTTTTCTATTTTGTTTTATTTTACCTTATTTTTATAGGAATAAGGAGCCTATTTGATTTCCCAGAAAATATAATGTCAGGAAGAAAGGTTTTAATCCAAAGGCATTTTTTTCTCTCTTTCAGTTCAAATCACATTTCAAAATCAGTTTATATGTAAGAAGAGGGAAAAAAGTTAACTATTATTTGCTTCTTAAACTTCTTACAAGATATTTCTATGTGATAATTTCCCTCACTCAATGCTAAGTGATACTCAAATAAGTCAATGGCCCAAAATGTCTTAAAATGTCATTTTCACTTTTAAAGACGGTTTCACAAGTGTCCTAATTTCTGTCCAACATCAGGAAGGAAAGACTTTAAAATGCCTTTAATTTCCACAACATATCTCATAGTTAATTAATTTTTCAAATACTTTTTTAAAATATATTTTGACCACTTCACACAACATACCTTTCAATTATTAAGTGGTGAAATGATAAATACATCCCCTCACATAAAGAAAGACACATGAAAGATTTCAGGACACTTCAATTTTTTAATTAATTTTTAACAAAATAACTTTTATTTAACATTTTACTTATTTATTTATTTCACATTCTGTCTCTACAAATAATGTTTCTTCTTAGCATCAATGCTTAAAATAAGAGAATGGGAAAATTATCTAAAGATTTCATTCTCTTTTGTTCCTGATATTGAAAGGTTTGTAATTGATCTTAATTTCTATTTTTCAAAGATGAAGGCATATTTATTTGCCACTTTTAAAAATCAGTACTTATTTTTAAAATCCAGTTCTAGTTTAATCACTTAAATTCGGGGAGATTAGTCTGAGGGAGAATGAATTTACTCCATGTCCTGCATTAAATATACATTTTTCTTTAAAATCTTAAATTTATCATTTTTCTTTTTCCTAATTTACCATATTTCAAGGTATTTTCTTGGCTTGATTGAGATGAAACTATGTCCACAAAGCACTGACATTTTTCAAGCATCCCAAACTCTTCAAGCACAGATGTGGGTACCCCAGTGGTTGTAAGTTTTGACAACATTATAATTTTTTCTATACATCAATTTCTCTGCCAATCATATTGCCTTTTTTTGTATAAAATTGTTTTCCAGAATATTCATGTTTCCTAGGCACTAAAGTTGCCTCTATTTAATTTTTATTCATTAACCTGGTTTTGTGGAATATGCAAGGCTATGCCTTCTTCTTTGCTTTAAAAAATTATCCTCTGGGGCACCATAAACAGGCATCACGCTTCACACTGAACAAAATATCTCGAATTAATACTTATCTTCCGAGGAGCTCCAGCTGGGTAACACAACTTGCCATTTATATTCTCAGCGGGATTGTGAGAAGGTTTACAAGTGAGAAGCTAGAGGTTAAATGTCTTGGTCACTTTTCCAAGGCATTCCTAGAATTCAGCTTTCTACTGGAATGTTTTAGGATTGAATTTGTATTTGTGTGAGAAGTCCTGCCACGCCCGCATCTGCACACAGACACACACAGAGGGAAATGCACTAAATCCACCGTGACTGCACCGGGTGAAAGAGCTGAACTGGACAGAAGAGATTATTAAGTTCATTCCTTATCAAAATGGAGCATTATTCATTTGGAATCTACTCATTGCAAAATTGTCTTTAGTGAGAAAAAGCTGATACTCATACAGTGTGGGCTAATATCCTAAATGGTATATGCAATGACATTTCAAAACATAAGAAAGTATACCTTGAAATATTTTAGAAGCAGAGCAAAGAAAAGTCTATAAAGTACCTCTTTTGTATTTATGAATGTCAAATAACTACCAAATAATGTGGTTAGCATGACTTTGTTTATATCTGATAATAATCAGCTATTTTTGAAACTATCCTGCAATCTAGAATTTCCTAATTAAGTACTATTTTTCTTTACATGTTTTCTTGTTAAGGGAAATTAATTCACCATTTTCATCCAGCTTCAAATAACTACTCATCCACACCAAGAGACAGTGGCGAGACCTCTGGTGTCACTCTTGGCCACACAGTGGTGATTGAGGAGACCTTGGAGTATCCCTTTAAACTATCTGGCTGTCTTATCTTCGGCTGTAAAGTAAAAGAGATGTTATCTGGATGATTTCAAGGTTTCTCTGAATTCCAGAATTCTAACAGTCATACCTCACGCCATCCTTGTGTGTCCCAGATGCACGATCTCTCCTTCAATTCTTCTATGGTGACGTGGAGGACAGCTACTGGGATCCAAAGTGAGAGCAGGAAGAGTCATGTTTTTCTGAAGGAGAAGAAGAAGAAGAAGAAGAAGAAGAAGAAGAAGAAGAAGAAGAAGGAGGAGGAGGAGGAGGAGGAGGAGGAGGTGGGGGGAGGAGGAAGAGACGGTGGAGGAAAAGATAAGGAGAAATGGACACAGAGAGGGAGAGGGAAGAAGTCCTAGAAGCAGAGGGACCAGCCCAGGTCTTCCTTTGGGACATGGCGCTTCCCAGCATCTATTACCTGTGCTCCTCCTAGTCTCTAAAGGCCATCTGGGTGCAGTGGGGTTCTGTGCCTTGCAGCCAACAGATTCTGATAAGAGCAGATGGAAGCTGTAAGAAGGTGCACTGCAGTGAAGACAGAAAGCTGGGGTGCTTCGTGCACGGATGGTGCGCATGTGAGCAGGGCAAACCCGGGGCCCACCCACCAACCGTGATGCCCATTGAGCCCTCAAGCCCAGTCACCGACAGTGACGCCCATCATGCTTGTACTTCCTGGGACTTACAGGACTGTTGAGTATGAGATGCGTCATTAAATTAATGACAGGAGTCGTCGTGGGAGGCTATATTACAGTAAGCGTGTCCCGGGCTATAAGACGAACCCAGATCCCAGATTGCTTTAATGCGTAGAGGACTTGCTCAGGATGGGAGACCGTCATTGCAGCTGTCATAGAACAAACGAGAATTTTGAGAACATGGGGGCCCTTCTTTCATTTCTTCCTCCTTGAGGAGACTTTCTGAAATCGAAGTAAACATTTTTAAGTTGAATCATACAATTGCTGAGATTGCATTGTCCTCTGAGACCCTAAGCCTTCCAGTTTTGTGTTTTTCATTTTGTTTCCTTTTCTCCCCTAAACAACTCGAGATGGACTTTGTTGAGTTTTTACAGCTGCTATTAAACCAACCAAGAACAGCTATCAGTAACCTTCCTCCTTGGAGAAGAATGTCTTATCTTCCTCAACTATTGCTTCTCATCCTGACCTTGACCTCTACACAGACCTTGGTATTTAAGGGCACCTGTGGTCTGTGGTCGTGCTAACCACAGAACCTGATCTCCTGAGTGGCTGTACGCCGGCACATTTCTCCAGCACTAATGGCATGCTTGGAATAATAAAAGATATGCCTTACACAAGCTCTTTGGTCTGCATTTTTGACACTGTAAATAAGAAAAGGGGAGTGGAAAACTGAACTGTGTTGAAGGTCCTCAACATAGATCTCAGCTGCCTTGTTACTGCACATTTGTCATATGTGGGAAGTCTCGCCTTTGGCGCTGGCGAAAGCCCCACAGAGTCCATGCGAACTGTTGGTTTAAGATAATTTGATCTTTTGATGATGGTTCCAGTTATTTGACATTGACTGAAATAAAGGCTCTTTATATTTTAACAACTGAGGAGCATAGAAGCCTCAGTGACCTTTGAAACAAGGTTCAGAGACACTGGGGTGCACGGTTTTAAGAAACGCTTCACAAGCAGCGTGCACGGGGCAGTTACATGGAAAACACGGACGTTCGAGACTCTGAGAGTAAATGTTAGATAAGAAAAGATCCTGTCTTCGTGTACCTGAACTTGGTACTCATTCTGCTCACCTCGTCCCCTCCTGTTGCCGTCTCCTCCCCTTGAAACTCCTAACAGTTGCGTCTAGTTCTGTCGTCGTTACAGTTGGCTGTGTATTTGTTGTCAAGGGGCTCGCTAGGAGGAGGGTGAAGCGGCGAATGAAGGTGTTGGTAGAAGAAGACATGGATTTCAAACCACGGAACCACTGTTGCCGGTGGGAGTGCGGACTCGGGAGCCACACGGGGAACAGCATGGAGTTTCCTCAGGCAACGAAACACCGAACGACCCCACAAGCCAGCAATTCTACCTCCGAGTATTCAGCCAGAGGAAACAAAATTCCTGTCACAAAGACACATCTGCATTCCCATGACCGTTGCAGCATTATCTACGATAGCGAAAGCATGGAAACGAGCTGTGTGCGTTACGGGCCGATGGATAGAGAAAATACGGCGTATGAATCCGCATTCAGATACACACATACATACACAGATTTTATGGCTGAATCTGTGCGTGTGTGTGTGCGTGTGTGTGCGTGAGTGTGTGAGTGTGTGTGAGTGTGAGTGAGTGTGAGTGTGCGCGCCAGTGTGTATGAGTCTGAGTGTGTGAGTGTGTGAGAGTGTGAGTGTGTGAGAGTGTGAGTGTGTGGTGAATGTGTGTGAGCGAGTGTGTATGAGTGTGTGAGTGTGTGGTGTGTGCGTGTGTATGAGTCTGAGTGTGTGTGTGAGAGTGTGAGTGTGTGTGTGGGTGTGAGTGTGTGTGAGTGTGTGTGAGATTGTGAGTGTGTGTGGGTGTGTGGGGGGTGTGAGTGTGTGTGTGAGTGTGTGCGCGAGTGAGTGTGTATGAGAGTGTGAGTGTGTGGTGTGAGTGTGAGTGTGTGGTGAATGTGTGAGTGTGTGCGCGAGTGTGTATGAGTCTGAGTGTGTGAGTGTGTGTGTGAGAGTGTGAGTGTGTGGTGAGTGTGGGTGGGTGTGGGTGTGGTGAATGTGTGTGAGTGTGTGCATGAGTGTGTATGAGTCTGAGTGTGTGAGTGTGTGTGAGTGTGTGTGAGTGTGTGTGTGAGTGTGAGTGAGAGTGTGTGCGCGAGTGTGTATAAGTCTGAGTGTGTGTGTGAGTGTGTGTGTGAGTGTGTGAGTGTGTGGAGAGAGAGAGAGGGAGAGAGGGGGTAATGGAGTGTTACTCAGCCACAGAAAATTTTAAAAGAAGGACATCTTGCCATTTGTGACATGGATGGACCTTGAGGGCGTTATGCTAAAGTGAAATAAGTCAGAGAAAGACAAATACTGTATATTCTTAGTTATATGTGAAACCTAAAAAAAAAAAAATCAAGCTCGTAGAAACTGAACAGCTTGGTGGTTGCTAGAAGCACGGGGCAGGGGGGAAATGGGTGAAGAGGTTCAAGAGGTAAAAACTCCAGTAATAAGATAAGTAAGTCCTGGGACTGTAATGTTCAGCACAGTGACTATAGTTCATAATACTGTATGTATATTCGAAAGTTGCTTAGAAAGTAGATGTTAAAATTTTCATCACATAAAAAACCCCAAAAAGCAAAGACAAAACCATGTGTAATTTGACGATTCTAACTAATCTTATTTTGGTGACCATTTTGCAATATCTGCATGTATGAAATCATTATGTTGTACACAAACCCATACAATGTTACAAGTCATTAAAACTGGGAAAATGCTAAAAAATAAAGACTATGTACAGTCTAAATCTAATAGATGTCCTCCTGATGCAAATACTCACCTGTTTTTTGTTTTGTTAAGATTATTCACAAGAAGGAAAACCTCTAAATATTTTCTTTGGCATCAAGTTAAGAGTTAATTGTGCTGTTTCTTCCTATTAAACTCATATTTTGTAAGTTTTTTTAAGGATTTTATTTATTTATTTGCCAGAGAGAGAGAGAGAGAGAGAAGGGGGATAGGCAGGCAGGAGAGGGAGAAGCAGGCTCCCCATGGAGCAGGGATCCCGAGGCGGGGCTCGAACCCAGGACCCTGAGATTGTGACCTGAGCTGAAGGCGGACGCTTCACCAAGAGAACCATCCAGGTCCCCTAAAGTCGTATTTAGAAAGGTGAAGCTTTGCTGGAGACTCTTACTCCAGAAATCATGTACTCTGTTTTCATCAGAAGGAAGCTATTTTAAACTAGGAGCTTTTAGAATTTAAAAAAATCCTTTCTCTTTCAAAACAGACTCTTGTACATAAATTTTGAAACATACTCCCCCAAATAAAGAGCGCACAGTCTGCTATCAATCCTGTGGAGAACAAAACACTGCGAGCTCGTGGTTAGTAATAAACAAGGGAGGTGAAATTTTTACCAGGTGCAAAGAAATTGAAGGGAAGAAAAATAGCAAAGAAACCCTCACCAAACATAGATAACAGGCTTGAGAGTGGTCATCATTTAAAGGCCTATTCTAAATAATTGATGATGAACTAATTAATAGTGAATTTTGTGTCTCTTATAATTACTAACATTGGTTAAACTGAACCCTAATAAATATCACATTAGCGATTGAAAAGTTCATTTTCGTCAGTACCACTAATCCTGCCCTCAAACATTCGCATAAATTATTTCTCTGAAGCTGAAAAATTCTTGCTCTCCTTTCTCCTGTAAAAAGGGTCATTGATTGATTCTTACAACAAATAACTTTTACATGTTTCTATAAAAAACACAAAATTATTCTCAGTATTTGAGGTCATACCATTTAGTTATAATTCTATGAATCCAATTATACTGATAACGAGTTTTTAAAATGACATTGTAAATTTAAAAGAAAATTTGTACCTTATCTTGATGTCTTCCTTTTAAAAAAGCACCTAGGAAAAGCCTGTCTTTTGACCTGAACTTTGCATTAACTTACAGGTAGCATTATAATATCAATCATCCTCTTGCTACCTAGTTTTCCCCTAATAAATGTCCAATTTATTATTTATATCAGAAATAGATATTTCTATGTTCTGATGAATTGTATTTAGAAAAGTTAGTCCCAGTATCATAGAGTTAAGAACCTCACATATGTGACATGTTTCTGTGTGTTCAAACCCTTGTTCAGATGCTTACGTTCAGTATTTTTGCAGAATGAAGTAGAGTAACATTGGTTCTGGCTAAAATAAAACTTAAATCAAATTATTCTCTAGAAATTAGTAAGTTAGGATGACATAACATAATAAAAACTATCTCTGCTATTTTTCTTTGGTGACTTCTATACGGAGTACCTCTTAAATATTTCAGAGCCGTAAGTATCATTTGGTTAATATTGTTTGATGGTGGTCACAGTGGTTTTACCCTTATAATATTTTGAGTAAGTGTGCTTTAAACATGAATTCTATAAATCCATAAAAGAGATATTGATAAAACATCTTGAAGACGCTTCCGATGCTACCAAAGTTGTTCTTGGGCCATTTCTTTATCCATTAGGCAAATATTTCAGCTTATTAATAATTAAAATAGCAACACATTAATAATTAGGATCTCCATTACAAATCTGACCTTTAATTGAATTCTATAAGAATAGCCTGAAAAATGAGCCTCTTGATTTATGCTCAGAATAAAGGTTAAACACCGTTTTCCTAGTCAGCGGAGGGCTCCTCCTTCTCACGAGCCCAGAATCACCGAGGGAAGATGTTTTTGCAGGCATGTTTTCTCCCCGATACGCTTCGTTTTACTAATGAGCCAACAACAGTGCAGAATTTAGGAGCCCATCCATGGTCTGTTCTGTGGTCTCACTTTCCCAGGACAGTTCGGGAAGCTAACCCTTTCCGAAGGTTTAAAAAACAAAACTAGATATGAGTTGTGTCTGCACAGAGCTCTCCATGAGGCATTTTAAATGAGCTCAGTCAATTCAGACACAGGCCTGGGGAATCCAATCAATCAATTTGACTGCGTTTTTTTCTCATTTAATTAGTCATTGAAGTACAGTGATTGACTGGATCCCTTGTATAGACACAGCTTTTACTACATACACAAAATCATGCCTGAAGACCCTGCGGAATGAGGTTATAATCTGAGGTTAGTCATGCACCTATTTGGAGACAGCATCTGGGACCTCACATCTGTAAGGACGTCGGCGGGGGGCTTGTGTCCTGACAGACAGAAGGACACAGAGGGACCTTGGCTTTCTTTGTCCTCCACTTGGAGAAGCCAGGCGGTGTCGCGGCCCCAGCCCCCTCCACCCCGCATCTGGCCGTGTCTCCGCACACAGAGGGCAGCGCCTTCGGGCACTTTGCGGACAGTCAGAATCCGAGGTAGGGAGGAGGGTATCTTGTAAGTGGGGAAAGGTGATGTCCTCATCAGTTACACAAGCAGAAAGCAGATTTGCTCAAAGAGCAATGCACCTCCATGAAGATGAGCGGAGGGGCCGAGGATGGGGAGCGAGCGTGGACAGGGCCATCGCCTCCCACCGCTTCTGTGGACTCTGTTCCCAGGGAACCAGCAAAGCGGCTGGCGAAACTATGCCGTTGCCTGGTCTTTCCTCTCTGTGCATCACCAGCATGCAAATCGGTGCTCAGGACACAGATTTCCATAACCTACAAAATACCGCTGCCTGAAAGAAAAGTAATCATGGACAAAGATTGGGTTAAGGAGCTCAGATTTATGGTGTAAAAAATCTAAGGAATGGGGTGTCGAAATTGTCAGCTCACAAATGTGTTTTGTTTGCCTGCATAGTTGTTATTAAAAAAAAATAATCACCAAGGTTTAGGTGTGAAAATTACACAGTTATGTTTACTTCGAATATATTTGGGTTTTTTTAAAGATTTTTTAAATTTATTTGAGAGAGAGTGAGAGCAGGGGCAGAGGGTGGGGGAGCAGACTTCCCCTTGAGCAGGGAGCCCGATGCGGGGCTCCATCCCAGGACCCTGCGATCATGACCTGAGCCGAAGGCAGACACTTCACCCACTGAGCCGCCCGGGCGCCCCTCATATATTTGTTTTTTGACTTCTGATCTGGAGCTGGAAGTGAATTACCCAACGCCTTTGTGGTATTAGAGAACCTGCCTCTGACCAAATACGCTCCAGTGTATTCACCATCACCGGTGAGTTCTACACATTCCTGTGCTTCTGTGATGTTAATCGCCCTCCTTTTATTTCTGCTTTAAGAACCCCCTTGGAAAGAGCAATTTCACTCCTGCATATTCATGCAAAGGAAATAAGGTCAGTATCTCAAAGAGACACGGGCCCTCCCGTGTTCATTGCCGCATTATTCACAATAGCCAAGACCTGGAAACATCTTAAGTGGCCCTTGACAGACGAATGGATAAGGAAAATGCCGTGTACATGTACAATGAAATATTATTCAGCCATAAATAAAAAGAAGGAGAAATCCTGCTATGTTCAACAATGTGGATAAAACTGGAGGGCATTAGGCTGAGTGAAATAAGTCAGTCAGAGAAGGACCGTTACTGTGTGATCTCATTTATCTGTGGAATCTAAAAAAAAAACACAATGCTTAGAAACAGAGAGTTGATTGGTGGTGGCCAGAGGCCAGGGCGGGCGGTGGGGGGGTGAGTGGAGGGGATCGAAATCCAGTCCTAGGATGGGACGTAACGGTGGTGGCTGTAGTTAATAATACGGCTTTCACGTTTCAAAGTTGGTAAGAGAGGAGCTCTGACAAGTTCTAGCACACACAGAGACAAATGCGAGCCACTGAGCTGGGCGACGTGCCTGCATGTGATAAAATCACTGCACAGACACCTTAAACCACACAGTGTTGTATGTCAGTCACATCTCAGTACAGCCAGAAAGCAATCTTAACAAAGGAGAGAGAGGAAGGTGACACTGTTTCATTTGAATGTCTGCATTCTCCGAGAACATTCAGGTAATTGGGCAACGTTAGACTGTGGTTTCTGCATGGAATTGACCCAGTTTGGGTGGAGGAGTGTCTCTTCCAGAAGGCTCCCAGTAGGCGCTCTCGGCTCTTGGCGCTTCTTGGTTGCCATCTGTGTGCCTTCTTCAGACACCTGGATTTGGGTCTGAGCTCAGCGATCTGCTGGCACGCAGGCCTGCCCTCAGCTGCGTATGACAATGTTTGCTATCTCTCCCGGAATCAACTGGGAAGAAGTCACTCCTCCGTCTCCTTTTGAAGATGACCTAGCAGCCTTGGGTATCTACTCACGATGTGGACTTCACTTCGCATCTCCTCCCTGAAAGGGTCACATTAAATTACATATTCCAGGAAATGCGATAAATTCGTTTTCTCCATGCCCAGATGTAAAGAGTCTCAAAGGTCACTCTTCACTCAAAGAGGTAATTCAGAGTTTACTTGAACAAATGATTCGTTGGCATCACTTGGTAAGGGGGACATGGAGAGCTGGCATCTTGAACATCATGTCTTTTCACGCCCCTTCTCAGTGTAATTCCCAAAGACTCCCCCATTCTGGTCAAAGATCCCTTGAAAATGAATCTTTCCCAGCTTTCCACCCATTCTATGAATACTTCATTACTATAAAGTTATTAATATTAATGTGGCATTAATTGCACACAATCAACTTTGGATGAGGCCACTTATCTATCGTCCCAGACGAATAATGATTCGTGTTGAACACAGAGATAAGACTGGTCATTTAGTTAAATGAATGGCTTCTCTGATGGTCCTCCCAGGAGGGAGGGAAGGCTACGTCGTGGGAACACAGGACCTATCCTCCGGTATGTTTCCCTGCTTTCTGGACTAGAGTATGCTAGCCTGCACACAGGTGCCACCCCATGCGTGGACGTTGCCACAGCCAGGGCGCAGGGTGGCCTGACCCAGTGGTCGTCAGGCGGGGCGGCTGGCGTGTACGCCGTCTCATTACTGTGTCTACATTCTCTCCAAAGCACCTTCTTCTTTATTCCCACAGTGCAGGGAACCATTCCAACTGACTGCTTCTCTGGATGCTGCTGGTAGGTGACTCCTGTACGCGGAGGCAGAGGGGACTTAGGTGTGGTGAACAGCGCTGTACTGCGTGGCGGGGACGCTGGCCGTGGTGCTGGAGCAGAGAAGGGCCACTCGACCTCACGTCTGGGACATGAAACAGAATACAGCTCCCGCCCTGAGGCTGCTTGGAAGACGACAGGACACGCTGTCTGTGGAAATACTCTAAATTTACAGAAACTGAATAAATACTGGTGCTGATATTTTGCAGGGAAATCAGGTCTGTGCAGGGTGCTTACTATCACGATTCCTTTCCATAGTTAACTCATTAATCATGGTATCTCATATATATTGCAGATGGCACTACAGTGTGTGTGTGTGTGTGTGTGTGTGTGTGTGCATGTGTGCACACGCATGCGTGCGTGCAGAGGGAGAGAGAGAAAAAACTGTAGGAAATGGTCCTATCAAATAAACAAAAAGAGTCATGTGTCATCCAGTTTCTGTTGAGAATATGTTGTAGGACACTGGGAAAATACGTGAAGGTTGTTTCTGAAGAGTCTTTTATAGAACCTGAGCCGAGCATAAACATAACCTAGTTTTTTCAAGGGCCAATTAAAAGGTCACACTTGAGATCATCAGGTCACGATGTTCTCATGAGCTTTGCACAAAGTCTGTTGCCCACTGTGCTGAGTGAGGTTCTTCCCGCCAGAGCCCACCAGCGCTCCTCGCTCCCGCAGACATCTGGAAAACCCCATTTCCCCTCTGCAGGAACCGGGAGCCCAGCCTCTTTCCTCCCACCACTGTCTCCATGGCTCTGGGCTTCCACATGGCTGGTGTTTGCTTTCCATCGCTTTTCCAGAAAACACTAACTAAAAAAGTGAGAATGGATAATGAAGTGTGTCAAACATGATTGTGATACAGTTGATGGTCACCACTATGTGCATTTAACTTGCTTTAGCTCTTGTCTTGCTCCCTGTGAGTCTCAGAAACAATGTGGCAAACAAAGAATGATGCAACTTTACTTCCTTTTACTTCCTATGTCAATGAGTATTTTAACAAATACGATAGGATGACTTTGTTCACTTGGTTGTCTATATACATGATGGCAAATGAAAAGAAGTTGGAAAATTCTCCCATTTATTAAAAGCATAGATGCATTAAATGGTCCCAATATGGATTTCTGTTGACCTGCATTACATTACAAGTTCTATGTGTAAGAGTGCAGGATCTAATTGGCTGCATAGCTATAAACATATTTAGTTCATGTTTTGTTATGTAATAATGTGTTTAGTTTTTCTAGCTTACTCCTACCAAAAATTCCTACTGAGTAAAATGTAACCCAAATGGTCACACTCTACATTTTTGAGGCGATACAAGCAGGAGGCAACATTTTTATGCCTCAAGGACCTGACCCTCCTACTTTTTTTTTTTCTCGAGACAAGATCTTCTGCTTAACTGGGATTCTTTTGGAACCAGAAGAGTGGAAGTCCGTGCAGACCCAGCTTGTGCCCTCGCACATCTCACTGGACAGAAGTGTGGCGGGTCAGGCGTCTGGAGCGGGTGTGCGGCCTCCCTGGACCGGGACGGCGGAGAACAGGGTCTGTCACAGGCAGGTGGCTCGTCCAGCGTCAGCCATGGTCAAACTCCCCTCCAGGGCATGCTCTACGCATTGCAACCTCTGTTGCTTGTTTGTCTTACTTATTTTTTTTTCCTCTAAGAAAATATTTAACATAATTTTAAATTTTTTATTTAAAATTCAATTTAATTAACATATACCGTATCATTAGTTTCAGCGGTAGAATTTAGTGATTCATCAGTTGCATACAACACCCAGCGCTCATTCCCTCACGTGCCCTCCTTAATGCCCGTCCCCCAGTTACCCCATCCCGCCAGCCCCTCCCCTCCAGCAACCCTCAGTCTGTTTCCTGTGATTGAGAGTTGCTTATGGTTTGTCTCCCTCTCTGATCTTGCCTTGTTTTATTTTCCTTTCCTTTCTCCAATGTTTATCTCTTTGGGTTCTTAAATTCCACATATGAGTGAGATCAATGATATTTGTCTTTAAAACTTTTAAAATCGGCAAAACTCATAATTTTAATAATTCATAAACAGTTTTCATAATTTGAATTTAAAATAGTAAAATATATATTTTATTCCAAATCTGTTGCGTGGCTAAGATGTCCAACATCTGAATATACCTAAGAGTCCAGTTTTACATGGCAATTTTTATGACTTATACACTTTTTTCTTTCTTAGAAAATCTGTATCTTAATACGTTGCCTCATAAACAATGAACTCCCAATACATAGTATTCGTCGTGTTGAATTCTGCACTTATCACTAGTGTGGAGTGTGAGAATTCATGGTCCATGGAGGGAGGGAAGAGCTCAAGAAGTTTCTGAGCACGTCAATTAGTGGAAGTGATCCATGGAAAATCCAAAGTAAACTTACAAATAATATAATTCCACACAGGTGCAGATGGGTGTGCAGGAATACAGGTCCAAGAGTCCTGTGATCACGATGATGGTGATGAGAGAACATACCCATCACTGCTACACATCACCTCATTGACGCTTCATAGCAGTGCTAGGAAAGTACGACCATCCTCATCACCGCCTTCAGGTGTCTCCCCGAAAGTCATCCAACCCGAAGGCTGTGCATCTGAACTTGAGCTCAAGGGCTCTGGCAGTGGGGCCCAGGTGTGTAGCTGTGAAGCACAGCACTTCAGAGTAGCGAGTTCTTGGCTGGAATGGGTCTCGAAGTGGGTGGGGATGTGTGGAGAGAAGCAAGGCTCTCCCTCCTCCTATATTTTGGAATCATTTCTCTTAATCACAGGAATACAGTGCTCCCATGTCCATCAAGACTTTTCTTATCTGACTGCAAAATCCTTGTGCTCCACGCTACTCTCCCCATAGGACAGCTCCAAGCAAGTCTATCAGAGAAGGTCCACTGTGGAGCTGGAAGAGTCCACATGGGGCAGGTGGCATCTATGATCTATGCCCCAAACACCAGGCAGTGTATGTATTTCACACAGCTGCTCTGTACAAGGTGTGATTTCATGGGAAATCAGCTGGACTCAAGAGCAGGTGTGTCCCGGTGGCTCAGAGCTGTTAGATGTCTAGTTGGCATGGAACTCCACCCCATCTGAGGCCAAAACCTGAACTCTTCATTCTCCTTTTTTGCATTCTATCTCGTGCTATTAAAACTCGCATAGCTGTGTGCTCACACATGAGCCCAACATCTTTCCCCCAGATCCTTTATATAAAGTACATTTATAGGCACTTCCTTCACCAAGGCCCATTCTAAACTAACATAGGATTGTCAGGAGGACAATTGTTGGAGGAATCCCTTTATATGTGGATTCTATATTTATGTAAGGTCTTACACAAACACAGTTTCAAAGTTAGCTGTGTTTCGACAGTCACCTAGTTAAACGAAGGCCAACCTATATGGAAGTTTCAGAACTGTGACACTTATCAATTTGTCCAGCAGCTGCAGATGAGTATGTTCAGACTGACCCACTAGAACTGTATTAGGTATGGGGAGGAATGCAGACTCATGCCTCTTTGCTTTGTCTTTTAGGCAAATGCCAGATGTTTACGTAGGCAGCAAAGTTGCTGGAAGGAGGAGATCTTCATCGAGACTTCATAAAAGTAGATTATTTCAGACTGTCAGAGGAGAGTGGGGAGAAAGGACAAAGCACAGTGCTGGGCATGGCCGTGACAGCAGCAGCCACGGGGGATGGGACATGCTGGAGGGGAGCGCCCGCTGCTTGAGGGACGCACAGGGCTGATGGGAAGTCACACGTGTGCAGGTGGGAAAATGTACAATGTCCACAAATAGGTGAACCTAGAGAGTGTTCTTAGCTATGGAAAGTTTAGGGTTAGAGTTATGGTTAAACTGCTCCAGTGAAGACATACAACTGGCTAGCAGGCACATGAAATATGTCCATCATCATTAGCCATGAGGGAAATTCAAATCAAAACCACATTGAGATACCACCTTACACCAGTTAGAAGGACAAAGATTAATAAGACAGGAAACAACAAGTGTTGGAGAGGATGTGGAGAAAGGGGAACCCTCTTTCACTGCTGGTGGGAATGCAGTTGGTGCAGCCACTGTGGAAAGCAGTGTGGAGGTTCCTCAAAAAATTAAAAATAGAGCCACCCTACAACCTGGCAATTGCACTACTGGGTATTTGCCCTAAAGATACAGATATAGTGATAAGAAGGGGCATATGCACCCCAATGTTCATTGCAGAAATGTCCACAATAGCCAAACTGTGGAAAGAGTCAAGATGTCCTTCAACAGACAAATGGATGAAGAAGATGTGGTCCATATATACAATGGAATATTATGCAACCATCAGAAAGAATGAATACTTACCATTTATATTGACGTGGATGGAATTGGAGGGTACTATGCTGAGTGACATAAGTCAAGAAGAGAAAGTCAATTACCATATTGTTTCACATTAGGAGAAAGAAGAGAAAAGTAAATTGGGGGAAATCAGAGGGGAGATGAATGATGAGAGACTATGGACTCTGAGTAACAAACTGAGGGTTTTAGAGGGGAAGGGGAGAAGGGGATAATTGAGCCTGGCGGTTTTAAGGAAGGCACGTGTTGCATGGAACACTGTGTGTTGTACATAATGATGAATCTTGTATCACTGCAAAAAAAAAATGCTGTTCTCTAAAAAAAAATAAAGTTTTTATTTCGATGAAAAAAAAAGTTTAGCATTCTGATTTTAGTTCTAATAAATGGCCTCCACAGCCAGACTGCAAAGAGGGAGAAATCGATGGAGTCCCTGATGTCCAGGGAAGGTGATCATTCCTTGAAAATGGAATTGGAGGACATTTTGTCCACCACCTAAAGGATGGATGTACAACTGAATTCAAGGGAGAAGGACTTAATAAACTGAAATTCTGGGTTGCGTTAAATACTTCATTTTACCCTGTACTTTCCCTGGATCTGAAAGCTTGAGTACGGTGGTCTTCTGCTCAGCTGGAGAGACCCTCAGCCCCATGCAGGTTGTTCCCACAGGGAACTCCACTTTGCTCACTCAGCACCACCGCTCCATGCACTGGGTCACACACAACCTCATGCTGGAGACCCCCCGAAGCCCTTTCCCTCAGACGGTTTCGTCCAGCATTACCTGGGGAGGAGAGGAAGAGAGACCCCGCATGCTTCCCCAAATACAACAATCACGAGCAAGCAGACACATTCTGATAGGATTTGGGATCCTTTGAGCAAAAGGGAGAATTGTGTGAGAGTGTGTGTGTGTGTGTGTGTGTGTGTGTGTGTGTGTGTGTGCGTGTACGCGCGCATGTGTAGCATTATTCAACAGTCTAAGGGCAGCCAACTTGGTAAAAAAAAAAAAAAAAAAAGCCCAGAGTTTTATGATCCTATCAATGCAAGTGATCAATGCAAGTGATTCCATTCTGCTCATCTCAATCCTCATCTCTCAATCGGGGACGGTAGTAGGAGCTGCTTCAGAGTTTGGGAAGGATGGATGAGCTCATCCCTGGCAAGCCCTTGGAACAGAGCCTGATAGACGGTAAATGCTCAATATTGGTTAGTTTTTGTTCAAACTAACTTCCGAGAGAAATCTGAGCATGCATTTCTTTAGATCAAATAAGTTACCATGGTTCCCCTGGACGCGTATAGGAAGCGTACATAGAAGAAGTGCGTGTGATATGTGTTCCCATACACACATACCCCCCACTGGAGTTAGTACTGTTTTTATCCCAGTGTTTGTAAATGTAGTACCACCTGTCACTCATAAACTGTAGCTGGGACATGAACTGACACAGTCAGGTGTTAAAGTCTGTGCCTTTCCATCTGCTATAGATAAGAAAACATAATTATTAATAATACCAGTAAAATTTTAATGACAAATTTGTATGAGACAAGGTTTTTAACTTTCTTTTGCATGCTTCTACAATTTTTATCACATTTGATACAACTGAGAAAATAATATAAGTTATCTGAAATAATTGGAGATTCAGATAGTGTAAGGTTAATTCTACAAATAAAACCATGGGATCCAAAAGTAAGTTATCTGAAATTTGAATTGCTGCTTTTGTGCTTTTATTTTCCTACTACTTACCCTTAAGTCATTTCATCTGATAGAGAAAATATAAGGAAAGGAAGGTAGTGAAAATGTCAGATTTTATATTGCACAGTAATGGTTCTTCCTATAAGCAAACTTGGTTTCTTGACTCATTATATTTACCTACCCACTGTATTCATGACACTGTATCGAATCTCTGCATTTCCAGCCTAAGAATGTCATCCAGCTCTGATATTTCCCCTTATCAGTGTCCCTACATTTCCTTGTAAGAGTTATTTTTTATTTGTTTTAATTTTGGGGGGGAAATATATCACTTTCTTTGCATGCCTTAAGAACACCTGAGAAAACCATATAGATTTTCAAAAACTATGTAAGTATAGTCTGCTCCTCACCAGAGAACTGAAGCTTTCATTCTATATCAACAACTCTCTGCTCCTTTACTGATTTTGAGAATCATAGCCACTGTGAGGACAGAAACTATGGCTTCTTGCTCATTTATCCTTAACCCTAAGCAGAGGGGCCAGTGGTCTCTAGTAGCTCTAGATGTGTGTGTGTTTTGAACAACAGCTTATCTGAGGAGGATTGCCCTTCTATATTTTGATATAAGTCAATACTGGGAAATTTGGTCAGATATCAAATCAACATCAGAGGAGCATGGACATCAGCCTTATGTTCTGATCTCCTGAGATTAATAAGGAGCAGAATATGTTTTAAACAGATGTTTAATGCTAACACATGGTTGTTTTATATATATGACTATCTCACAAATCCTCCCCCTAAACCTAAAATATAATCAAATATGTAACATCAAAATAAATAAAATCTTTAAAAAATAAATAACATCAATGGTAACTGAAGAAGTCATAAATGAAGTTTGAAGCGTAATTCTTTCTTTTAATCTCTTATCGTTACAGTTATGAAAGTTATTCTTTATTTGTTGGCTGCTTTAGAATTAAAATTTCATGCCAACTAACTGGGATCTAGCATCTGTAATTTAATGAAAGTCTGGGTTTTTTTCTTTTTTTTCCTTTCCATAAGTTAATTTTTTTTAAAAAAAGTGGGAAAATTCTGAATATTTGCTACATTGAAGTACCTCAAGTAGTTACCAGTCTCCAATAATTTTGGATAATGGTATTTGTCATGGAAAAGTATTACATGTGCAGAGAGAGGACCCTACGATCATATGGTGGTAAGGCCAACTAGAGAATCTCAGAAAAAAATGCACTAATCAGCACAAGGTAGGTTGGGAAGGTGGACGAGCATGAGATACATTTTCAGATTGATGACACGCTCACAACCGCAAATGCACCAAATGCATCCTGACTTAGAGGACATGATGAGAGAGAATTACCACCAAGAGAGTGATGGCTATTTCCTGTATGGAACCGAGTAAATACGAAGCCTTTGATTTAGTTGCTTTATGTATCCTTATTCCTTCATTTTCTTAATTCTAAATGCAGATGGTTGAAGGTATAGCCACAAACCATTCTAGAAAGAAATAAGAATTTAAATTGCTTTTTTGAATGTTTGTACATCATTTCTACCATCTCTGGAGAGACGTTCATTTAAAAAGCAATGTAAATGGTGTGTAGTGTTCTTTATTATTGATGAAAATAATAGTGACAGAGCCAAAGAGTTTGTTTATGACTGAAGGTGGGGCATGTGCAATAGAAGATTGGCTCATAAGTGAGGTTCCCTCATAAGTGAGGTCAAATGGAATGAAGATTTTTTCTATTTTTAATATTAAAATTATAAGGATTATTTAATTTGAGGAAATGTGACTTTTTAAGTACAATTCCTATACCAGATGCAAAACCCTACATTTTTGCAAGTGATCTGAGCAGCACCCGTGTGTGCTGAATTATAACTTGGAGAGCAGATTTAGTCATTCTTCCATTTTGATCTATCAATTTCACTAAGCTTTGTAGCAGAGAGAATACAAAATAATATTTTAAGGAAATTTGATTCTTGAGGCTGTTGTGCTTCCTTATACATAAATTACCCTTAAACCACAGTGGTTATTGAAATAAAAAAATCCATTTCTCTTACATTGACAGTTCCTTTGGGGGGCAGGCAAGTTTCCTTCACCGAGTTGGATAAGCAAAATTGGCTGTGACACCAATGTGATTATTACAGTCGTGCTTTTTATTTTTAATATTTTCCTCTTGACAGATTTATTTCTTTTCAAATCAGGAATATTTCTTCTTAGGAAAGGATATATAGCTCCCTTATATTTTCTGATACTGAAAATTACCAGATGCCAAGCTGTGAACATAAGGAAATTGAAGACCTTTGAGGGTGACCTTAAGAACCACAAAGGTGGAGAATTGTGATATAGTGGTTTAGGCAATTTCATTGTAGCTGCTTGGTTCGTGAAAAATGAGAAATAGGTTTTCTATTACTAAATATAATGAATTTCCTTTCTACCCTGTCACAAATTGTCAAACTTCATTAAATGGAAGAAAGATCTGGACCAAACATTTATAGAGGGGTGGTATGATTATCCATGCTGTACAGTGGATAAAAGCTACATAATTTTAGATAACTATTTTATTTTGGCCTGAAATTTTAAACTAATGAAGTTAGTCAATGAAGTCATACTGGACACAATTTGACCTATAAATAGAATATTTTAAAATGTCCTACACTAATGTTATATATGTGTATATTATGTCACACATATTAAATATCACATCCAAGTGGTTCCATGAAGAGGTTAATCATTTTCTAGGCAACCACAGGGGTTTTATTGAGTACCTGTCATGAAACAACACCAGCAATTTCATGGGTAATTACATACGACCCCATGATCTATAATACCGTAAGGAAGAAAGAGATGACAATGTTAAGTACCTGGTCACTAGATGATATACGCCATTTTATTTAAAGTTCAATAATGTCCGGTGAGTTAAAATATTTAGATCATCTTTGTGTCTTATATTCACTAAAGGTTTGCAAATTAGTCTTAGTGAAAATAAGCCTTCATATGTATTTTTGGTCACTTCATACTTTCAGAAACGTTATGTTTTGCTGTTAACTTTCCATCTCCTACGTGATCACCTCCTAAGAGGTGAAAAGTGGTAGTAGAATCAGATGACCAAATTCCCATCCTTGGTCTATCTGTGACCTCCCTGGGCATGTGGCCAAGATTCTCAGGTCCCCAGCTTCCTCCTGTGAAACATATGGGAATGACATTATCTTTTCTTACTTGAAAGGCAAATGAAATTTTGGCGGAAGCTCCCCACAAAGTTCCTGGCACATAAGAAGCATTTTCATGTTTGTTGGGTATATACATGTTTAAACTGAAATCAGAAGGGGTAGAAGAATTCTACCCAAATAGTATTGAAAAGCAGATTGGATGGAGCAGTTAAGATAACCAGTAATTCTCAGAAGACAACACAGAAGACTATTGTTGCTCTTAGACAAATAGTAACTAAGAAGTGTTTGGTTATATGATAGTCACAAGAGACTTGGAAGAAATCGATTATGCCACAACTATTAGTTATGCAGGGGATGTTAGATGTAACACAAGTACATGAGCATCAGACTTTCCTCAAGGCAGATTGTGAAATGTCTAGAGAAAATACCAGGCTGGCTTCATGTCCAAAGGGTCTGAAAGAAAAGACAACCTATGAAGCCAAGAAAGACTGAGGCGGGGGGGAATACAGGGACAGAGAGAGAGAGAGAGAGAGAGAGAGAGAGAGAGAGAGAGAGAGAGAGAATGGGAGATGTTATAAACACTGAGATGATAGCACATAAACAATACAAATGAATAAAAATAAGGGAGGTTGTCCCAAGAAATCTACAAAGGAATAGAAGGACATTTATTTTGTACACAGACTTTAAAAAGGTATATTTCATAAATACTGTTTCATCTGATCCACAAGTGAGACATGAGTTTTCAGCATCTTACAGACAAGATCATAGAGATTCCACAAAACTTGAGATTATTCCAAGGCAAAAAGATGAGCCACGGTTAGAATAGACTATAATGCATTCATCTGGTGCCAGATCCAGTAGATTATAATGTATTATCTTCAAATTAAAAAAAAAGGAAGGTATACAGAGGGGCGCAAAATTAAAAATATATTCCAAATTTTTATACTAACATGTCCAATACTGCCATTCACATAGTTAAGCTTCCAGTAAATTCTAAAAGCCCAGACTGTCAATTAGCAACCATTTCAGCAACTGGATCTTTATTTAGATCCTGGTATTTAAGGATCTTTATGAGTCTTTTAGTCCCTAAAATAGACAACTACTTAGTATTTTAAATTTTTATTTATTTTATTTTATTATTTTATTTTATTTATGTCTCCCTCCTACTGGACCCTGGAACATTCTCTTATTTTTTTAATTTATATTTTTAAAAATTGTATTTGTTTATTTCAGAGAGAGTTCATGAGCAAGAGAGAGCTCAAGAGAGAGACCAAGGGAGAGAGAGCATGAGCTGGGTCGGGTGGGGAAGGGGCAGAGGGAAAGGGAGAAGCAGACACTCTGCTGCACAGGGAGTCCAAGGCAGGGCTCAAACCCAGGACCCCATGACCTGAGCTGAAGGCTGACACTTAACTGAATGAGCCACCCAGGTGCCCCAGAACATTCTCCTTAAGTGAGAGCCTCAAAGGACCCCGAGGCTCATGGTCCTCTCTCCCAAATTCTCATTCCTAGCTCACCTACCTCACTCCTCCAAGCACCCATTTTTAAAACTTGATGTCCCTCTCTGTTCATCTTTGGTGGCTGGCTTCATAAAATGGGGTTGGAGGTAATCCTTCTTCTTCAATACTTGGAAAGAGTTTAAAAATGATTGTCATTCTTCATTAAATGCTTGGTAGAATTCACCTATGAAGCCAACGAATCTTGGGCTTTTCTTTTTGACATGTTTCTGATAATGATTCAATCTCCTTACTTGTTATTGGTCTATTCAGGTTTCTCCATTTCTTCATGATTCAGGCTTGGTATTATCCACTAGTTGGTATTATCCAGGAATGGATCCATTTCTTCCAGGTTCTCCAACTGGTTGACAGGTACTTTTTGATAATAGTCTCTTATGACCCTTTGTGTCCAGATGGTGTCAGTTGTAATGTCTTCTCTTTCATTTATGATTTTATTCATTTGAATTCTTTCAGTTTTTTAAGTCAAGCTAGAGGTCTGTCAGTTTTGCTTATTTTTTCAAATATCCAACTTTTAGTTTCATCAGTATTTTCTGTTTTCCTATGCTCTATTTCATTTATTTCTCCTTTGATCTTTGTTTTTTTTCCTTCCTTCTGCTAAGTCTAGCTCTGTTTCTTCCTCTTTTTCTAGTTCCTTCAGTATAAAATTATGTCATTTACTTGAGAGATTTCTTTCTTTTTTTAACATAGGTGTTTCTGACTCTGTATTTCCTCCTACAACTGCAGTTGCCGCAACCTGTAAGCTTTGTTACACTTTGTTTTCATTATCATTTATTTCAATATTTTTTATTTCTTTTTTAATTTCATCATTGAACCATTGGTTATTCAGGAGTGTGTTGTTTAATTTCTATAAATTTGTGAATTTTACAGTTTCCTTCCTGTTCCTGATTTCTAGTTCACACTGTTGTGATCGGAAAGGATGCTTGATATGATTTTTTATTGAATCTTACTAAATAACAAGATAAACTATTAAATAAGATAATCTTGCTAAAATTACTATGAGTTGTTTTGTGATCTAATATTTGATCTATCTTAAAAAATGTTCCATGTGCACACGAGAAGAATATACATCCTGCTGCAGTTAGATGAGGTGTACTGGGTGTGCCAGTTAGCTCCATTTGGTCTAAAGTATAGCTCACGTGCAAAATTTCCGTACTGATTTTTTGTCTGGATGGCATTCCTTTTGTTGGAAGTTGGGTGTTAAAGTTGTGTAGAAGTATTATATTGTTGTCTTATTCCTTGCTTTAGATTTGCTATTATTTGCTTAATATATTTAGAAGCTTTGATGTTGGGTGCACATATATTTTTAATTGTTATATCTTTCTGATGAATTGTCCCCTTCATTATTATACAATGACCATTTTTGTCTCTTGTTACAGTTTTTTACTTAAAGTCTATTTTCTCTGGCATAAGTATAGCTACTTCTGCTCTCTTTCGGCCTCTGCTTGCATGAGATATCTTTTCCCATTCACCCACTGTGAGCCTATGTGTGTACGTGAGCCTGAAGTGGCTCTCTTGTAGACAGGATGGAGTTGGGTCTTGTTTTTATCCATCCATTCAGTCACTCTGCCTTTTGATTGAAGAATTTAATCCATTTACATGTAAAACAATTATTGATAGGTAAGAAGTTGTCGATGCCATCTTATTGTTGTCTGGCCGTGCTGCGGTTAGTTCCCTTCTTCCTTTCTTCCTCTCTCACTCTTCCCCTTTGTCATTCGATGATTTTCCGTAGTGGTGGGCTTCGCTTCCCTTCTATCTTTAGCACATCTGCTTTACCTTTTCCTCAGTGGTTGCCATGAGCCTTACATAAAGCATCTTCTACAGATATCAGTCTATTTTAAGCTGGTAACAACTTTGATTATATACAAAAATGCAACCTGTTGATGAGGCCCCCTATTTATTTATTATTATTTGCCCCAGGGGCACAGGTCTGTGAATCATCAGGCTTACACCTTTCACAGCACTCACCAAAGCACAAGCCCCCTATTTTTTAATGTTTTTATCCCAGACTTTACATCTTTTTATATTACATATTTATTAAAATTATTGTAGATATAGTTCTTCCTTTTTTTTTAGATTTTTTAAACTATATTTATTTGACAGAGAGAGAGAGAGATCACAAGTAGCTCAACGTTGAGGGGCAGGCAGAGAGAGAGGAGAAAGCAGGCTCCCCACTGAGCAGAGAGCCTGATGTGGGCCTCGATCCCAGGACCCTGAGACCATGACCTGAGCCGAAGGCAGAGGCTTTAACCCACTGAGCCACCCAGGCACCCAATATAGTTATTTCTAATACTTATGTTCTTTAACCTTTACACTGGAGATAAATGATTAACATACCACCATATGACTGTATCGGAGTAGTGCTAATTTGAGTATGTACTTACTTGACTAGTGTGTTGTGCATCTGTTTTCATGTCACTGGTCAGCATCCTTCCATTTCAGCTGGAAGAGTGCCTTGCTGCATTTCCTGTAAGACAGGACTCATGACAAACTCCCTCAGCTTCCATTTGTCTGAGAAAGTCTTCCTTTCCTTTATTCTGAAGTATTATTTTGCCAGGTAAAGTAGTCTCAGTTGGCAGCTTTTGTTTACTTGTTTACTTTAGTGCTTTGAATACATCATCCCTCTACCTCCACCTGCAAGGTTTCCACTGAGAAATCTGCTGATAGTCTTTGGGGGTTCCCTTGTATGTGTATTTTTCTGTTGCTCTTTTTAAAATTCTTTTTTTTTTCTTTGATATTGGATCCTATATTATAATGTGTCTTGGAGAATATTTTTTTGAGTTGAAACTTTTTGAGTTCCTTTGAGCTTTGTTAACTTGGATGTGCAAAACTTTCCCCACATTTAGGACATTCTCTGCCATTATTTCTTCTTTCTTTTTTTTTTAAGATTTTATTTATTTTCATGCGAGCAGGCACGGGGGGAGGGGGAGGGGGAGGGACAAGCAGACTCCGCACTGAGCATGGGGCCCTTTGCAGGGCTCCGTCTCACAACCCTGATATCATGACCCAAGCTGAAACCAAGAGTCGATGTGCTTCACTGACTGAGCCACCCAGGCACTCCTCTGCCACTGTTTCTTTAAATAAGCTTTCTGTCCTTTGCTCCCCCACTTCTCCTCCCATAACTCCAACAATATGTACGTTATTTCTTTTGCTGGTGTCTGTAGACTTTCTTCACTCTTCTCATCCTTTCCTCTTTTTGTTCCTCTGATTAGATAGTTTCCAAAGAGCTGTCTTTGACTTCACTGGTCCTTTCCTCTGCCTGGCCGAGCCTGAAGCTGTTGAATTCTTCCTGTCAGTCCCTGCCTTCCTCAGCTCTGAGTCTTGTGCTTGGCTCCTCTTCCAGTTTTGTCAGGAGTTGGGGGGTGCCACTGACCTGACTCCGTGCTTGGCTGGACTCTGGGGTCAGGCTTCCATTGTTTCCTTTTCAATATTTTATCCACAACCTTCTCTCTCAGCTCACCTTGTGGTGCTGTCGGTATGTGATGTCTCTGCACTAAATGTGCCCCATGTGTCTCTGAGGCACTGCCGATTTTCCCCTCTTTTCTTTCATTTCTATACCTATTGATCTACCTTCGAGTCTGTTGAAGATATAAGTCCTCTTCTTTTATCTAACTACCATTAGGTAAAGTCTACCGTTAAGCCCCTTAGTGAATTTTTCAGTTCAGTTATTGTGCTTCTGAAATCTAGTATTCCCATTTGTTCTGTTTTTTATATAATTTGTATCCCTTTACATTGATATTCTCCATTTGCTTATCACCACCATAATACACTTCTTTTTTTATTTCCTTAAGCATGGATGTCTTAAATTATTGGAACGTGTTTGTAAGTTCTGCTTGGAAATCCTTGTCTCTTAAACCTGGAGTCAGGTGTCTGTCCCAGGCAGTAGGCTTCAGCCCCCTCCCCATGTCTGGTTTACACTCTCCTGTTTCTTTGTCTACCTCATATTTTTTATTGAAAACTTGATTTTTTAGACCATGTATTGTACTAACACTGGGAACTGACACCTCTCTCCCTTCTGTGGAGCCTGTAACATCAACAGCTAAAAATTAGAAATCCTGCTTGTTCAGGTTCATCAATGAATATAAGGATATGCTGACGTTTATGTAAAAAACAAGCATCTATGAAGTTCACATCACATTTTTCTCTGACATTTACAATTAGATGAGAAGCCAGTATTGAAATTTGTGTGAATGAGTCCAGATCCCACCTAAGGACTCATATCTGTGTGTTATACACTGCTAGTAATATTTTTCAAAGTCATCATGGAATACTATTGAATTTTGAAAGAGCTGAGTGTCGAAGTATCAGTAAAACATTGGCTCATCAGAGAATTTCAAATCCAAGGATAATTAGTGCTGACTATAACTCTTAATAAAGAAAGAAAAGGACAGAGATTTATTAGAATATAAACATTTCTCAAAGCAACTATTAACAAGGCAAGAATTCATGAAAAAAAGTATCTAGAGAAGTATTTACTACTTCTTAGCTGCATACAAATAAGTTATCTCTGAGTATTAAGTCAAAATCACCAAGAGATTATAATTGGTAAGATGGCATACATTTGAAATAGCTTCAAGAGCTATGATTTCAAGAATTTTCTCTTATCCACAGGGCCCTCTAGTGGAAAAAATGCCACCAAGCCTGAAGCTGCAGAAAAATCAGGCTTTAGAAAACCCCATTTCATTTCCCGTGAATATAAAGTCTGGGATTGGGAGAACTCTTTAGAAGTAACCAGTCCTGGTGTCACCATTTTCTTAATCAACAATGCATTTGTTTTGGGGGAAAAAAGGTGAAAATTCAGGTAAAAATTATAAAAGTTGACATTCTAAATAGAATAAGAGATACTGTTGATACAGCACGTGAACGTATAATGACAATGATCTTCTTAAAAACTGTTTTACATCTTCAGTTTTCCTACAAATCTTTAAGTTGTGAGTTGTTCGTTAATAAGTTTTTTATTGTGTTTTTAAAGACAAAGGCTATTAATGGCATTGAACATACATAAAGCACCTCTCCTGTATCACCAGCTAATAAATATTTTGAGCCCTTTAAAATTATGGAATGGGGGCGCCTGGGTGGCTCAGTTGTTAAGCGTCTACGTTCGGATTGGGTCATGATCCCAGAGTCCTGGGGTCAAGCCCTGCATCGGGCTCCCTGCTCAGTGGGAAGCCTGCTTCTCTCTCTCCCTCTCCCCTTGGTTGTGTTCCTTCTCTCTGTCAAATAAATAAATGAGATCTTTAAAACAAATAAAAACATAAAATTATTGAACAAATATTTGAATTTTCTGCCACATTATTTTCTCCTATTTTTTCATGTATTCATTTCTAACCTATCATTGTGGAAAACTTCCAACATGTATAAAATTCCTCATATACATTAACCAACTTCAAGAATGATCAGTTCATCTTCTCCATCCGTCCACATTAATTTGAAGTCCTGCTAGAATTCTCATAGGCTAATTAGTGAAAAGGATTTCTTCTCCTCCGGCCCTACCGTGTGCGGCCTGAACGCAGGAGGACCCTGGTCTAGACTCAGAGATCGCTGTAGCCTCGCTGGTCCCTCTAGTGGTGACTCCCTGTGCTTGCACATTCTGCCCAGCCTGCTCTGCCCACGCATCCGCTCTTGCTCAGCCAGGGCTGGTTCTGTAAATGCCTTTCTCCTTGGCCACACGGGAAGGACAGAGGTGGCACCCTAGCTGTCCCCCATGCCCCACATCTACAGACGTCCACAGGTGTTGGGCCTGCAGGGAATTACGGGAGGGACCTGGCCTTTGCCCCCAGGAAGTCCTTAGAAGGTGTTTCTCATCCTGCTTTCAAGCATTTGGGTCCACCCAAAACAGAGCTCTTTCCTCTCTGGAATCCGAGAGATGCTGCTTGGCAACCAGGCTCCGAGAGGGCCCTTCCCTCAGCGCAGCATGAACGCGCCGACTCCAGCAAGGGAAGGCACAGCCCCGTCCACAAGAGCCCAGGTGCAGCCCCAGAGGACCGGGCAGGGAGTGTAGGGTATCAGAGCCCTGCCCTCTGCCCCCAGCAGACTGGACAGAAGTCACGCTGAGAGAGGACTCAGCGGGGAGAAGCTGTGTAAGCACAGAATGCAAGTTTGCTACAAGGGCCCTTACGAGGCAGCTGGCCTCCCTGCACAGCTCTGTGGTGAGGGTGGGGGGCGGGGGGCAGGGCTCGCCTCTCTAGACTGTTCCCAAAGCCGCCTCACTCCTCTTGTCACCAGCCTATTGCCGAGAAGCCACTGTGGACCAGCCTTGGACCTGCTACTTGGGCTTTATGGCGTCTTGGGACCGACCGCCCATGTTCACTCCAGTGTGTGCGTTCAGTCATTCTTAGCAAATCCCTTCCCTGTCTTCATCAAGCATTTCTTCATCAAGCATTCAAGAGCATTTCTGGGAGACGTTCTGAGAACAGAGCAGATGCCTTGACAGGCGTCCCTCTGTGCTCTCCTCCCAGGGAAGGAGCTGGAAGATTCCCTAGTCCCACCGGCAGCCAGGGCTCCCAGTGACGCAGGGGTGGGGGTGGGGGTGAGCCTGGCAGCGTCGGCGGGCTTCTGCTGGGGGGGTGGCCGAGGCGCAGGTGGCTCTGCCCTCTGCTCTCCCACCAGGACCCCAGTGTGGTCTACGAGATGGCGGCGGCTTTCCAATTCCTGGGTCACCACAGCAGGGAATGCCCCCAACATCTGCTTTCCAGGTTTTCCAATAACCTTGAAAGAACCTAATCTCTATATGAAGACTTTTTTTTTTTTTAATTTTTTCAGTGATCCCAGATTCATTGTTTATGAAGCCTTTGTTAAAGCTTGCGTTGTTTCTGTCCCTGCAGGGGTTGCTGGCTAACCCACAACAGTTGAGATTCGTTTTATGGGGATCACTGTGGTGCGGAGCGCAGAACGGAGAGGAGGTGGCTCAGAAGGAAGGGAGCGAGGCCACAGAGGGGATTATCCCAGAGTCCCGCTATGCACGTCCCTGTGGGGGGGTCGGGGGTAGCAGGGCCGAGGAGGTGGACGCAGTCCTGGGCCACCCGTGGACAAAATCGGGGTAAGCCGGGACTGACTGGATGTGGGTGAGGGAGGGGTGGGTCCCAGGTGATGGCCTGTCACCCCGACAACCGAAGATGAATTCAGCTTTCGATGTGAACTTTGAACTTAAGGTTTTGCTGAGTCTTGAAAGTGGAAACGTCATCCAGGTAGTGTGACATGCCCATATTTGTAGCTCAGAGGAGAGCTCGATGTTTGATAAACATCTGAGAATTATCACCAGGGAAGCGCGGGCGCAGCGGAGCAGAGGAAAGGTGGACAGACACAGGGGCCAACGTGCGGCGTGGAGTCGAGCCAGAGCCGCCACTCGGTCTCTCCCTGCCTTCACCCCTGTAACCGGCCGTCCTGACTGTTGGCCGCCCTGCTTCTGAAACCTTTCTCTGCCTCCTGCCCGTCCTGAGCATTCAGTGATGCCCTGAGTGTGAATCAGCGGTGCGCTTGCTCTGCTCACCACCGGAGGGCTGAAGGGCACCTGCCACAGGCTCCGGACCAGCCCCGGCTCACCTGTCCTCCGGGCTCCGGACCAGCCCCGACTCACCTGCGCTCCGGCCTCCGGACCAGCCCCGGCTCACCTGCGCTCCCGCCTCTGGACCAGCCCCCGCTCACCTGCGCTCCGGGCTCCGGACCAGCCCCGGCTCACCTGCGCTCCGGCCTCCGGACCAGCCCCGGCTCACCTGCGCTCCGGCCTCCGGACCAGCCCCGGCTCACCTGTGCTCCTTGTCCGTGAGTTCCCAGGCTCACCGCTGCAAGGACTGCACCCAGCCGAGGCGTCCGTAGGAGCCTGACCGGGGCTGTGTTGGGGACGCGGGGTGGCATGGAGGGGACGCACAAGGGTGGGCACTGGCTTCTCCATCATCCCACCTGCTGCGGAGGGACCCAGCAGGCCCCAGTGGCAAAGAAGGGGTTCCTGGCATGGCCAGCAGAGGGAGGCCATCTGCCTGTCGCGTGCAGAGTGGCCTCGTCTGGGCTGACGCCCCGGGTCCTGTCCTGTCGGAGCCAGACCACACCCCAGCTCCCAGCGCCCCACAGACCCTCACTGGCCAGCCCACCTGTCGGGGGGCTGACTTGCCATCTGTGTGCAAGGCGTTCTAAGCCCCTCCGATGGGTCTGTCCAACCTCACTTTGCAGCCCCAGCCCTGCGTGGTGTTCCAGAGTCTGTACGTCTCAGAATGAGTCACCGCAGGGACCCCCAAGACTCCACCTCCCGGTGCTCGACTGTGAAAGGGCAGCCAGCAGACACGGGCTCCTGTGGCTTCCCGGTTCCCGAACCTGGGGCCCACCTTCAGACTCCACGGTGTTTGCAGCCTGGAGCCCGGTCAACTGTGCTCGCTCCTGCCCAACGCCCCCACCCCGGCCCGAGATGCCTCGGCTCATTGTGCAGGGCCTAGTCTGACCCACTCCCAGCCCCCAGGTCTGTCCACACACCAGCGAGAGTCGGCTGCTCCTCTGCACCCAGCCCCCGTCCACACTGTGCCTGCTCTTGATGTGCTACTGCACCTGCCGCCTCGGTCTCAGCCCTGGGAAGGGACCCCACGCCGGCAGGGGCGGGACGGGCTCCTTGTTTCTGTTTCCTTCCACTTAGAACACTACCTAGTTCGTGGGAAGTGCGGAATAACATAAAATTGCTCCCAACCAGGGATGTTCTCATGCAGGATTTCAGTTTCTGAACTCGTTCCACTTGGTCAAACAAATCCTAATTTCAAACTCTATGAATCTGCCCCAACCTGCCTTTCTGGCACCCCCTCCAACAACTTCCCTGCACAGACCCCGCATTCCAGCAAACGCCAGCCCCTCCTTGTCCCCCTAGCTCCCCACCCTTGAGGACGATTCTCATGACATCGACCCTGGGGTCCTCTCCTGCGACTCGGGCCCCGGCCCAGCACCCCCGTGTCCAGGAAGCCCTCCAGCCTCAACATCCCCACTCCTACCACCGAAGAGAGCCCCACCTTGGGATGAACCCTAGCTTCCCCTGTTTTCCTGACGTCCTCTTACTGCTCTTCGCTGAACAGTGAAGAAAGGCACTGGGTCTGATGAGTCCTTCTGTGTTTTACAACATGTAACCCTGATGTTTAAAACCCATGAAGTGCCCTCTAGGTACAATAGTTCATATCAGAGATGTGCGAGTGCATTACCTGAAATGTCACTTCCGCCCGTAAGACCCAGCCTGCGTGGTGACCCCAGGGCTTCATCGGGATGGTCTGCGGTCTACGGAGGGTACCGAAGTATCTTCTCGGCCATCAGCACGTGGCAGCGGGGGCCAATATTCGTGTGGGTTTTGGCTTATTTTCTGATACATTACATGTTTACATTCTTAGAAAAATTAGTGAAGGTCACAGTGTTTGGGACTGGATTTAGATTTTTCCAGAAGCTAAGTAAAACCTAAAAGCACATTTATTAAGGGCACCAAGCCAGCAGATGGCAGTAGGTTCACACAGTTTTGGAGGGAAGGCCCCGTGCCCATCGGGATCGGACCTAAGATGAAGTTGCCTTTTTCCAGAGAGCCCCAGCGCCATTAATGCTGCAGCTGATTTTTCTAATGGAATTGCATAGCCACAAATTATAGACCAGCACCAGTCAAACTAGACGGATGTTTGTTATGTGTTCAATGTTCATTACCTAGGAATAAAATTAAATGATTAAAACCCACTTATCTTCTAACTTTGCAATATTTACCATTAGTGTCTACAGGAAATCATATTATCTATCAAAATAGGCAATTGGACTGTGTGCAACAGGGCGTACCAGAGTTGTTTCCAAACCCACTTTTTATGCAGTTGTATATCTTTTGCAATTTGGGGCAATCACCATTAAAAAAAAATATGTCCTAGGAGTTCCAGGAGATCTAGATGGTCTTGCTGTAATCATTCGTCTCATTAGTGATGTCTTACTAGTCAAATACTCACGACAGGGGGATGTACTATGTGGGGCGGTTAATACGTGTTGCAAAGATACTCAGTGATGATGGTGCTGCGACGCTCTCGAAGCCTTTGCCCCCTCGGAGCGACGGGGTCACAGAACCGGAAGGCAGTTCTGGGTTTTCAGGGCAGAGTGTGCGTTTCCCGGAACTGGGGGGAGATTTTGCTCATCGTTCCTTCTCAACTCCCTGAATAGTGCCCATCCGTCCCGAACGGTGGGCGCTCGTACGTCTTTCATTCCAGGCTTCAGTTCTCATCTGCGTGCCTTCCCTGGTGGATTTGATTTGCGTCCAGAGTTTGGGCCCCAGCTTAACTCAAAACAAACCCAATTCTTTTTAATTTGTTCGTGTTTTTTCCTCCAGCACTTAGGAGCATTTTGTATTGGGAAGGATTTACCAGACCTCTCATTGCCACATGACCAGACACAGAAAATCGTATTATTTTTAACCTGTCAGTCTTATCAGAGATATATCCAAACTAATTGTCTTGATTTTCTATTTCTTTGTGGAGGTAGGAATTTAACCTCTCCCCATGTGCCGACTGAGCCTTTACCTGTTTGAATGCATATATATTTTAATGGACCTTTGTCACGTTGAAATTAAAACGAGATCAATGGTTGTTTAAAGAGAAAATGAATCTGAATGCAGTTCTAAGCCTACAACACAAAAGAAATAAGTGAAGGGGGAGGATACAGGGTCGAGGTGTAAAGACAGAAGGACAGAGTGAGGACACCCCACACACGTCTCGTCAGAGCTGCTGCAGGCGCTGGGGGGGGTGGACATGGGGGACAGAGTAGATTTAAAAGAATAATGCTGAGGGTATTCCAGAATTAATAAAAATACCAATTTTCAGGGGCGCCTGGGTGGCTCAGTGGGTTAAAGCCTCTGCCTTCAGCTCAGGTCATGATCTCAGGTCCTGGGATCGAGCCCCGAATTGGACTCTCTGCTCAGCGGGGAGCCTGCTTCCTCCTCTCTCTCTGCCTGCCTCTCTGCCTACTTGAGATCTGATCTCTCTCTGTGTCAAATAAATAAATAAATCTTTTTTAAAAAATACCAATTTTCAGATTTATCCAAGACTTTCCCTCACTGGATAAAGCAAAATAAATCCACAACCAGATGACCTGATGAAACTTTAGAAGACTCTAAACCCAAATAAAAATCTTAGTAAGAACTTGAAAGAAAAGACAGTTTTCCTTAAAAGAGAAATACCTGACCACTGGCTTCTCAAGAGTAAATAGGGAAGTTGGATCCCAGTGTAACAGTGTCTTCAGAATACTGAACCAAATAAATCAGCTACGATTCTAAACCCAAAGAGAGAGGATGACAAAAACATCATGAAATAAACGTATTTTCTGGCAACAAAAACGGCGACCATTTGCTCCCACGAACACTGGGGAAGGTTGAGTGTCGCCCTCCAGGGAGAAGAAGCGTGAGCCCAGGCAGAAGTCTGAGACAGAAGAGAGGACTGTGAGCAAAGAAGGCGCAAACCTTTCGGGTGAATGAAAACCAGGTGCAGAGCCGTGTCTTCGTCACGCTGGCCGGAGATTGCTGTTAAGTCCCACGTTCAGATCCCAAAATGCCCTGCAAGGACAGAGTAGCTCTGGGGAGCGGGTGCTCCCGCTCCCCGCTGTGAACAAGGTGCTCCTTAGGAACCACTCCTGCGAGCAGACCAGCGGGAGTAGATGCAAGAGGCACGGCCACACTGGCTTAGCGGGCTCAGAACAAAACCAGCATGCAGGCCGCTGAAAAGGGCATCCAGCCCAGGCGCGAACTTACGTTAGGCTACCAGCGGTCTCTCTTTGGGAGAAGAGAAAAGATACTTTCCCACCGAGGAAGAGTCAGGAGGTGCATTTGTTGAACCCCCTTCTCGGAAGGTTCTAGGGTCAACTCTGCCGAAGACAGGCAGCCACGCCAAGTCAGGACCAGCTCAGTGGCTTTCCCTTGAGTCCTATATTATTTGTGGTTCTTAATTTCCATAGGTCTGTGTCCTTCTGTCTCAGATGTGCCTTATCTAAATGAGGAAAAATGTAGTTTCCATCTGTGCGTGCTCGCGGTGTAATTAAATTGTATGGGGTGGTTGGGAAATCCATCCTGAGTCATTCTCTGTTGATAAATTTAAACTACTTCTCCAATTTTATGCTGTAATGTACATTCGTCCCAGTCCAGCTTCTTTTTATGCTCCTTGTTTGCTCGTTTTGAATGGATTAGCTACCTTATTCCTTTTTATACCTTTCAGGTGTGAAAGGTATATGGGATATTTGTTTTATTTGTGAGACACACTGTGCCATTTCCCCACCTGATCAAGATAGTCTATGATCAGACATCATTCTCCCCTGAAAATATACCAATCTGATCACCTCGTTCTGGCCCGTGGCGGAGATATGGTGGCGTGTCCGTTTTGAATGGATTAGCTACCTTATTCCTTTTTATACCTTTCAGGTGTGAAAGGTATATGGGATATTTGTTTTATTTGTGAGACACACTGTGCCTTTTCCCCACCTGTAAGGTGGTCTATGATCAGACATCATTCTCCCCTGAAAATATACCAATCTGATCACCTCGTCCTGGCCCGTGGCGGAGTCTGTTCTCTCCTTCTAGAATGAGAACAGGTGGGCCAGCAGTAGTCGTCAGCACAGAAGTGCTTTACATTCACTGATCTACTCACTGACTTCCTTGTTCGTCCCTTCTCCTTGCTTCCCGGATCACCTGAGGGTCATCAGCCGTTTTCTTTTCGGGTGGCCACTTTGACAGTTACGGGACAGGAGAGTCCTCCGGTGAACTCCGTTCTCGTTGAACTCACAGACCTCAGCGCGACCGGCTCGGCGTCCGGTCCCCCATCGTCCCGCGGCTCCGTCTGCAGACACGTCACCCCTGTTGGGTCCTCGGGACTGTTCTCCGCTTCCTGCCCAGGCGCTGTGAAGTCAGCTTGCTGTCCCGCGTCCGGCGAAGCTTCAGTACGGAGCGGACAGGTTTGGGTCTGTTGGGCCTCGTTTGATGTGAACTGTGCTCTGTGTGTTCATGGTGCCCACAGATCCCGGTGCCCAGGCTCCCGGGAACGTGGGGGGCACCCTGCTCCCCGGCCCCTCGGTTTAGACCTTACTGTCTCCCCCCATTCTCCATTTCCTTCTTCCTCCGCCGTGTTTACTGCGTTTCCAGTTTCAGTAAGTGTGGATCAAACCTTGTGTACATGTATTTCATCATCTCAGATTTTCATTTCATTTTTTTCTGCTCTTCCAGCTAAGGTCTTACATTTTTGGCACTGGCTCATTTTTACAGATTCTGTCTTTTATTCCTTTAGGTATTTTCCATCATTTCTTTGTCCCCTCTCTCTGAAAACTAAGTAACTGGAGAGTCTGAAGGTAAGTGTGATGCTCAGCATCTCTTTTCCCCCCGAGGGCGCTGCTCCCCTCCACGGGGCGACCTCATCTGTGCACAGAGCTGCGGGGGACGTGGCTGGACGGACAGATGGGTGGACGGCAGGGCGTCCCCAGAGGGTGGGCAAGAGGGCCGTCGCCCTGGCTCCACAGACTCGGGCGCTGCCACACTTGACCCAAGTTTGTCCACAAGGTAAACCCGTCCTGCTTTCGCTGGCTGGGGCCACAGCACGAGCTCCTGGGCTGTTTTGTGGCTGCGGTGGCCGTCCCTTCCGTGGCTCCGTGTTGCAGTCCCCGTGCCCGTTGCTGTGCTCTGCTTGCCTGGCAGCCGAAGGGAACGGGTCTCGGAGCGCCGCGGGTGCCCGATCTTCCTGGCGAGCCCGGGAGCTCCGGCTCCTGAGCAGCACCCTCTCGGGGTCCCTCCCCGGGCGCCTGTGCAGGTAACGCGCCTGAAAACATCTCGGTTTCACCCGCCCCATGAGAACACAGGCTAACTGTGAATAACACTGTATCTAGGATGACGGCTGCTTGCACAAGCATTAGAACACAACTTTCTACTTTTTCCCGGCCTTAGTCGTCGCACTAAAATGTGTTCGTGCTGTAAGTGCCCCCGTTTCCAATTACAGACAGTTTCTCATTGTGCGTGCCTGAGGGTCAACTCATCTTTCTGCCTATCTTTTAGTTTTCATTATGCTACCTGGGTAATCGCATCTCCTACCAATTCCGGGAAATTCTCAACAACTGTCTGCCACATTCCAGCTTTTTTTTCCTTCTAATTCCCTCTCTAAATTGATTTTGGATCTTTCCTTTGTGTTTAATGTTGCTCTTAAACTTTCTCTTATAATTTAATCTTCCATCACATCTTATACTCATACACTTCGTTCTAGGTCGTTGTCACCCGCTTGGCTGCTCTCACAAAATACCGCAGACTGGGCAGCTTGGACAACAGAGCTGGAGGCTGGAAGTCCAAGATCAAGGCTCTGGCCCACTGGGTTCCTGGGTGAAGGCTCCTCGCCCAGCGTGCAGACGGAGGCGTGTGTCCACGTGCCTCTCCTGGACGTGGGCATGCCACGTTCTTCCCTTCTGCTAAGGACACTAAGCCCTGCAGGGCCCCACCCTCAGGACCGCATCTAAACTTAACACCTTCCAAAGCCCTACCTCCCGACGCCGTGGCACTGGGGTTGGGGACCCCCGGGGCAGGGGGCCGACGCTGGGTGCACGCCACCGCTAATTCCCTCGCCCTCTCCCTCGACTCACTGAGCATCTTTCCAGGTGGTTTCTAACCCTCATGTCTTATTTTAGTGACTAGGCATGTATTTATCTCTACACAGTTTTCTCCTAAGATTGTGTGTGCGCATGTGTGTATGCAGTGCACACGCCACGATCTTCTTCACGCAGAGTCCTGTTTTCTTCCTCCTGACCATGGGCACGTGCATTCTTTCCACCCACACTCAAACCGAGAGCTCGAGGGCGGGGTAGGACTGCCCGTTGCAGCTTAGTTCTAAGTTCTGCCCCCACGCAGGCTCCTGCCCCTTTGTAACCTCAGGAGCTGCCAAACCTAAGCTTGGGGCTGCGCCTCTGAAACCACCCTCCTCACGCTCCCTGCTGCCGTGTGCACCCGCCGTCAGCTCCTCAGCTCCTTCTGCTCTTGTGCCTTCCGGGGGTGGCCTTTCATTATCTACATATTCACATGCACTTTTAAAGGTGTGTTTTGGATATTATTTGTGTCTGTCATAGAAGGTGGCATATCATGCAAAGTTTAAGCTTTGCCTTTGTTCTCTAGTACGAGGTCATTTTTATTTTTTTTTTATTTTTATTTTTTTTAAAGATTTTATTTATTTATTTGACACACAGAGAGAGAGATTACAAGTAGGCAGAGAGACAGGGAGAGGAGGAAGCAGGCTCCCTGCTGAGCAGAGAGCCCGATGCGGGCCTCGATCCCAGGACGCTGAGATCATGACCTGAGCCGAAAGCAGAGGCTTTAACCCACTGAGCCACCCAGGTGCCCCGAGGTCATTTTTACACTACGATTCAAGACCCAGGTACACACACGCACACACGCACACAATGGGATGCATTCGGATATCTTATATTTCCTTCTGCTTCATCTGTACTAATGTGGTTGCTGCCAGTCCACCTAATTTTATGGTCCATGCGTAGTTCTTGACCCACAAACTGAAAAGCGCTGATCTGTCTGGCTGGTCTGCTGTTTTGTAATTAGCTTGTTTACTGTCAGATGGAGCCTCCACCAGGAAGAGCGGGAAGCGGAATTAGCCAGAAGGAAGCATCAGTCAGGTGGGAGCCGGTGTCGAGGAGCAGACGGGAAGCCCTTGGTGGCACGTCTCGCTGAAATCGATCAGCACGGGGAGTAGACGAGGTTGAATTCTCTTGTTTCTGGCCAGTGTGGCTCGAAGCTTAGAGGCCATGAGGCGGATGCTCAACCTTCAGTCTTCACTCGGCCTTGGATAACAAATGTCGAAGGAAAGTGGGGTTCTGACTAGATCTTCCCAAACACCTGAGAAGTGGCGTCGCTTACCAAAGAGGACTCGGTGGGGGGTCACTGGGTCTCTGCCAGACACGGACGCACTGGGCTTCACTCCGCGGATGAGCTGCTACATTCTCTGGAGCAAGGTGGCCTGTGGGTCTCACGGCCCATGCAGAAAATGACCACGTTTGCCGTGGGCACCGGAATAATTCGAAAAGTTTGCTCTTGATGGACGGTGATCAGCCACGGTCTGGGGAGCCCCAGGCACAACTCAACTGCTCTCAGAGCTGAAGAGAGATAGTCACACAGCTGAAACACATTCAGGAAGGTGGAGAGTTGGACTGGAAGTTCTGCTGGACTCCAAGCCTCGTAAGTGCCTGATTTTTGAAAACAGTCCACCCGGGTTTGGGGATTGTGTTTTTCTTGTCCTGAAGGTAATGAAAACAATTATAATTATTTTATGTCAGGTTTATTCCAAGTGCTTTTGTAGCATTCCTTCATTTCACGTTTACAAGAGTTTTATGAAGCAGTTTCCACTCCATCTCTATCTTACAGTTGGAGGAATGTGAAGGATAAAAATTTAATTAAGATTGCATATGGCATAGTTGGGATTAAAATTCAGGTCATTGAGACCTAAGAACAGACACCAAATCCGAGGCTAGCTTCCTCTGATAGTGCATACTTTTTAAATTAAAAAATCCACACCAGAAACGTGTTCTTACACAAATACTCTGCTACAGAAGTGGTTTGAACAGAAGGCTTCGAAGATGCACTTCCCGGCTGTGAACTGACCTGCACTCCTGCCTGGGGTCTGCGCCCCTCTTGGTGGCTGGGGACCCTAGACTCACGGCTGAGCCCGTGCTCCCCGCAGCTGCTGGGGGGCTTTGGGGAGGGTCAGCCGTGGCCCGACATGCCCCCCCCTCCATCAGGACAGAGGTTTTCACCAGGTTATACAGAATGGGAGTCACAACAGAAGACTCAAACTGGACGGACAGCAGAGCCTGGACAGGGCTTTACGGACCCCCGAAAATGGGCTTGTCAGCCACACGTGGGGGTGCTTCTCACCACACACACTGTCCGGGATTTGACCTGGGAGTTGACATTTTTAATAAACTCTCCAGGTGTCGGAGACACATGGTTTACGAAGCTGCATGTTATTAATCCTCGTGGAAGTTAGAACCCTACAGGGGCTTTAGAAGACAGGTGCCTGGCTTCAGCCCACAGACAGACTCAGATGGTCCCTAGTGGACCTTGTTAAGAAGTTCCCCAAGTGTTTAAGTGGAAGCCAACTTTGAGAAGAAATGGCCTGAAGGCTTGGTGGTTAGCATCCCTAATACACTATATTACATCCAAAACTATTAGAAAGAAGACAGACCATTCGAAAGAGAGCCAGCTTCTCATGATGGTGCAACAGCCTCTGTATTTACAGTCTCCACGGAGCAGAAAGGAGCAGACGTGAGGCCAGACCGAGGAGGTAGGGGCTGAACTGCCCTGACGTCGGTGGGGGCAGGCCGAGGCTTCTGCAAAGTGAAACGTGGCCGGATCGAGCCACGGTGCATGACCCCGTGCGGCCCGGGCGGACATCCAAGGCCACAGAAAGGTCTGCGAAGGGCTGGCTCCCTGAGGGGGAGGCTGGGCTCATGTCGCGGTTCTTCCCACGGCTGCTTTTGCATCACCCACGGCTCCTCCGTGTACCTGCGTCCCGCACGTCCCCGGGCCTCCCCAGGGCTCAGGGAAGAGCAGTGTCCCACAGATGTCGCTCCACACTCTCAGTCATGACGCACAGCCGCGGAGGGAAATCCCCGGCTGCCGTCATCAAGAGCCACCTTCGCAAACACACAGGTATTTCCACACGAGGCCAGCTCGGCGTGTTGCACCTCGAAGGAGGAGACAGGGCCCCGGCCCCAGGGTCCCAGCTGCTCGGGGCCGTGGGCGGACGTGGCCTCCACGGGGGCGGGCATGTGCCGAGGTGCCCACCGCATCGGAAAGGCGCGAGAGAAACAGAAGGGTGCACTCACTTATTCCATCCCCCCAAACTTTTTCAGCTTGATAATGTTGGGAAGCAAGTGACAGGCATAATTGCAGATGAGACTTTAAGTTTTGGTTTTATTTTTGTTTTAAATGGTTGCCTGTTTCTTTTTAGTATTTTGTGCTGCTTCGTGTAATGGTGCCTGAGAGCTATTAAGACAGTCATTTGTGTCTCGATGTGAGGGAACATGGCATAATCATTTTACAGATGAGAAATCTATAATAGAAAAAAATGTGATTTGCCTAAGGTCACAAACCGAGCCAGAGCTCGAGTCTGAGGGAGCTCATCTGCTCTTGTCAGAGAAGCGACGTCCGTGTTGTGGGAAATGGAAGAACACGCATTAGCGTTCCTTGAATTGACTCAAGAATATATTCAAATTCTTATGCTTAGTCAAATCTGTAGCTTGGGGAAATGAATGGGCGATTTGCAGGATTCTGGGTTGGGGAAGTAATGAGTCTGAATTTGTTTTCCTCATGGTATTTTTCTTCTCCGTGTCAAGTTGGTTGCCCATTTTCGAGCTAATCATCTCAAAATGTTTTTCATTTAGGAAAGAATTTAAAGTTTTGATGGGAAAAATAATCATAATTTCTAATGCTTTTGAAATTTTCAGAGTTTCTCTTCAAAGTGTAGCAAATTGAAAATACAGTACCGGATAAACTCTTTGCTTTCATATCTTTCCTTGTTTCATGCTCAGTGTTAAGTGGAGGGATTGGTATCAAACCACAAAATTACCGTAGGTTTGAAATTCAAGTGTTTTATGTCCCAGTCCTCAAGCTCATCCCCCCAGAACCCCATCCCCCCCAGGCCAAAAATAAGTGCGACGTAAATGCCTGTCTACGCGGCCAATGTGCCAACATTAATTTCCAATTTCTATTGCCTCCTGCCTTGGTCCTGGCAGAGAATATAGTTGTTGGCATCAGAGCCAAGGAGGCTGTCACGGGCGGACGAGAGGCATAATAACTTGCCACTAAAAAGCTGAGTTTCCCAGACGTGTATTTGGGATGTTCCAAGCACAAGAACCTATTTATGTTTGGACAACATCGAAACTTATGTTCCCTCATATATTTTAGGATTAATATGGTTAAAATAATTTCTAATCAGTTTTACTACAATAAAAACAATGTGTATTGATCGTATCCTTGTATTTTCCATTATGAACCAAAGCTAATGGAACCACCAAATACCCATCTACTTGGAGTGCTTATGAACGTTACTTCCAGTGTCCCTGAGATTTTAAAGGCTTTGGGCATGTGCTTGTTATAAAAGATAAACAGGGTATAAATACAGATTAGACATTACTCTTCTCCAATTGGCCGTAGTCTAGAACAATGTCCGCTTTTTCATATCGAGAGCATCTTTGGTCTAAAGCAGGAAAGGCCCATATCGTCACTCAGAAACGCTTGCTTGAATTCACTGGGGAAAACCTGGGGAAACGCTTGCTTGAATTCACTGGGAAGTTCTCACATTGCTGAGTCTGGAGGTGCCGGACAGCAAGGTCACTTCCGGGGCCCGCGAGTGCAATCTGCTCACAACCTTCAAGCTTTTCCTCACGTTTCATAGGCCGCCTTCAGGAATCTTGTCGCTGTACCTCCAGGGACCATGCGGAGTGTGGCCGCCCGTTCCCCCAGCGGGGACGCAGCCACAGTACCTAGCGCCCACCATCTGCATGGGTCCTGGTTTCACCCCTTGCTGTCCTTCCGCCTCTTCCCAAAGACCGGCCAGAAAGGTTCCTGGAAAAGATCAGCCAAATCCCGGCACTCCCCTGCTCTCCATTTCTGAGAAAGAAAATCTCCTGTTCAGCGGGGTCTGACAGCCTCTGGCCTCTGACCTCTAACCTCGCCCTCGCGTCCCCATTTTCCCGCCTTCTCCAGCAAGATGCCTGTTTTGCCATTTCTCAGATGTGCTGTCCTCTCCCCCCCAGTGACTTCCTTCTGTGAAATACACTCCCTCAACTGTTTGCTTGGCTAACTGCCTCCGACGTCGTGTTCTGGGCCAGGGTCTTGTTCCGCATCACTCACCGATGTAGCCATGCTGCATCTGGGCACACAAAAGTAATACCTCAACAGGCGATTGAGGACACAGCATTCTATTTATCTACTGCCTCTGATTAAAATAAAAATTAGGGAGGGAGACCCAAACTGTGCAAATGTATACCCATAAGGAAAGAGAGGAACTAGTGGAGAATAGAACGTTTATGGTCTATATTTTAATATTTACAACCACGTACATGATTTACATATTTAAAACTATGATTAATCAAAAAGAAAATGAAAATGAGCAGGTCCTAAAATTTGAAATTGAACCTAAATGAATACACCAGTTAAATATACATATATACACATATATATATTTCAACATATATAGCGAGAAAGCAAGAAAACTAATATAAAATCACTATAATACACTGCATTAGGAACCAAGCCATTTTTAGCAGCATAGAGACTTCTGTCAAGGAAAACCTGACACCCGAAAGCTAATGCGGCTCACAACTCTCGTGATGTTAGTTCAACCCTTGACTTTGCCGGAGTGGTACCTTCCTTTCCCAAAGATCCACAAGGACAACCTTCTCTGCTTCTCAGAAGCCAGAATTCAGGCCTATTTTTTTAAAGGACCTTTTTTCACTCTTTCATCCATGTTTTGGAAGACTGAAAATTAAATAATTGTGTATGTCGTATTTTTTTTCTTTATTCGTCACTCTTTGTGTTTCTGCAATGATTTCTCCTCTACCCGTTAGCCAGCTCTTCTCTACACCCCAGGGAAAAATTCCTTTTCTCCCGTAGGCCTTATTTTTAAATTATGTGTTTAAGTGACTGCCTCCTAACAAGAGAGGTTCAAAAATACTTGGCTTCTACAAAACCGAGTGAGTTATAGAAAGACAAGTTCTGTAAAGAACAACATGGGGACATTGCATCAATTGATTAAAGTCTGAGTGCGTGCAGCCAAACCACGACCTCACTATCCCAGACGCACGTGTCAGTCAACAGCTACTATTAAAGCAGAAATTAGTTTAAAGTCTGAAACTCTTAGCAAGGTGTTACGGACTCTATAATGTTAAGTAAATTAGGTCAATATCATACATTATAAGGAAATTAAGTTCTAAATTCCATGGATAAATTATCTTTATAAAGCTTTCTTTGAAATCTAGATAAGCACCACCTAAGATATAATTATGATTTTAAGAACTAATCATATTACAAAATGTTACCAAAAATATTTGAAAGACATCCCAGATCATTCGCATTTTGTGCAGATCTGTGATTATCCTCTCCGACCTTTTTAGTAGGAGCCAAAAGTTCATTTTTTCTATCCCATAAAACAAAATGGAACAGGAATAAACATGATCGGGAGAACTTTTTCAGAACTAAAGATGAATTTTTAGTGGTAATGGGAAAATTGCCACACCGGAAGCAGGTGTAGACTTTTGCAGATCAAACGAAACCAGCGACCAATCTAAGCTGATGGAAAGCTTGGGCAGGAGGCCCTCTGAGTTCACCGGCGTGGGCACATTATGCCTGCACGGGGGGCAACCCCCCGAGGCCACACCGAGGAGCATTCAGGAGAGCTGGAAGGAGCAGACCTGCTGCCCCGGCCAACGTTTCCATTCCCTCCGGCAAGGGAACGTGTATGAGTCGGGGCTGTGTGGGCGCAGAAAGATGGCCCCCAGGCCGCCACGTTGCTAACACTGTTTCCAATAAATCTGCTCTGTGGAGAGCTCCGATCAGTCGTCCGACTGTGTGAGCACTCCCAGGGGCAGACACGAAACTCCCTTGCCACCTGCTCATTGAGTCCCTGAAGGACACCGTGCCCGTCGCAGACGGAAGGAACACAGCTGGTGAAGGTGAACTCACCTGTCTCTCACACCAGGGCGCCAAGTTCAGAGCCTTGCTGACAAATCACCCACAGAACTAAAAAAAAGAAAGAACACATTTAAGACAATGAAAGAGTCTAAAGGATATTCCACAAATGCAGTGTGTTACAGAGACATTCATGTTGATACTTCATTAATATTTGAAAACACTGTCTCTCCTGAGAGCTGTGTTCTGCGGTGCTCCACATATTCAAATTTATGTAAAATCCTCTTTATGAATAATATTTTCCTTTTTGAATAGTATTTTCTTTTTTTTTTCAAGATTTTATTTATTTGACGAGAGACAGAGATCACAAGTAGGCAGAGAGGCAGGCAGAGAGAGAGGAGGAAGCAGGAGCTGAGCAGAGAGCCCGATGCGGGGCTCGATCCCAGGGCCCTGAGATCATGACCTGAGCCAAAGGCAGAAGCTTTAACCCACTGAGCCACCCAGGTGCCACTGAATAGTATTTTCTGATGATGAAATAAATACATGCTTATTTCAGAATATTTAGAAACATTAGATAATTATAAAAAAGAAACATACATGATCAAACATTCCACTAGGAGTCAACAACCGTGATTAGCATCTCTGTTTTCCTCAAATCTCCTTTCTTCTGTTCAAATATGTACATATCTGAATGATTCTGTGATTCTGAAATATGACAGTGAACTGCATGTTTCTCATTTATGGGGTCATGAATATTTTCTGTTGTTACTAGAAACCATTTTTAAATTTTTTTTTTTTTTATTCATTTGACACAGAGAGAGAGATCACAAGTAGGCAGAGAGGCAGGCAGAGAGAGAGGAGGAAGCAGGCTTTTCCTCAAACAGAGAGCCCGACGCGGGCCTCGATCCCAGGACCCTGGGACCATGACCTGAGCCGAAGGCAGCGGCTTTAACCCACTGAGCCCCCCAGGCGCCCTGGAAACCATTTTTAAAGGACTGTTTGCTATCTCACTATTAGATAAAAGACTTGCTAGTGTTGCATTGTAAGGGATGATGATGGTGCGATGATTCCATTTTCGATGTTTTCACTGTTGGAGAAATGTTCAGGCTTCAGATGACAGTGGATTTGCTGGAAGGAACACAAGAAGCAAGAACAGGGAGAGGCCGAGTGTGCCCAAATGTTCGTGATGGTTGAAGGTGGAAGATTGCCTCACATTCTCTGCAGGTCTACGTTTGCTGTAGTATTTAGGTGACGTGAGGATCAGACTGTGTCCATAAATACAGTTGATTATACTCGGGCTTTAAAAAGAGCTTTCTACTTTTTCACGTCTAATAAGTCACCGATTTCTAAATAATGCACTAATGTCTAAAGTAAATTTCTGACTACTTGTGCTATTGACCTACCTATGTTTGTATTAATACTGTGCCCTTTTAATGGGGCAGATTTTAATTAAAGTTAATGTGATGAGATAAGCCCCACGTCCTCCGCCACGAGGGCTCCTGCTTGGTCTCCGAACAACGACCTCGGGCCTCGCCTCTGACCTTGGGGCTCTGCCTCCCAGCTCCCAGTGTGGCCGGCGGCCCTTGGGGAACCCCTGGCGGGCAGCGAGTCATCTCCTGCTCCTGGTTTTCTCCCGACCTCCAGGAGGGGTGCCCTTCTCTTTGGGGCAGAAAGTCGCGTTGGGTAGCACTTGCTTCCGTTTGCTGGCAGCTGAGGGGGGCGGCCCTCCTGGCGCCCGGGGCCTGTCCGCCCCCGGCCGAGCGGTGGGTGCCCGGCCTCGGCTCCCCAGCTCCGTGCGGCACCCGCTTCTCCCCGCGGCGCTCTGGCGCCTCCAGCAGCTCCCAGCGCACCCGCGTCCCCGAGGCGCCTTTCCGGCAGTTCTTGGGGATGCGGCCGGGACTCGCTGATGCCCCGTCTGGCTCTCCGCCGCTCTGGAGTAGGAACCGTATTCGTGAAAGCACACATCCCCTAAAACCAACAGCCCTGCCGCCTTGCTGCGGAGCGTTGTTACAGAGATCACTGTGGCCAGCCGTCAGACGACACCCGGGCCGCCCCGCCTGCTGCCTCCCTTTCCTTCCTGGGAGCTGCGGTTTCCCCGAGACTGTGTCTGAGCTGTTGGGGCCGCGTCCTCCGTGCTGGCAGCTGCCGACCCGCTCGGCTCTCGACGGCCTGGGATGAGCCGGGGTGCCGGCTGCGGGCGCTCTGCCCACCCGGCCCCGCTCGCGGGATTGTGCTCCCGACGGGGCAGGACTGACGTCCCCGCGCCCCTGCGGGCGACCACGAGCCGCTGCCGTCCCGCCCTCGCGCGCCTCCGTGTTCAGAGCCAGACCCCGACCCTTCCGACGCTGGCCTCCCCGGCTCCGCTCCACGAGCGGCGGNTACAGCAGACGCTGGCCTCCCCGGCTCCGCTCCACGAGCGGCGGGACAAGACTCATCCGAAGTGGCTGCGGCGAGCAGGGCAGCGGCCCGGACAGCCTCCTCGTTTGCATCAGATGCGCCTTGCAACGAAGGGGGTCGTGGCCCTCGCCGCCCCCGCGACGTCGGGGGCCGAGCGCCCGGCCGGGAAGGTCAGGGCGGTGGTGGGCTTGCGGGGCCAGCAGGAGCCAAGTACCCGCAGGGTCCCAGCGGCGGGCGTGAGCCGTCTTCCCGGGCTCGGCCCTGCTGGGGGCATCTTCATAGAGAGGGACGGGCTGCGCAGTGGGGGCGAAGGCAGGCTGCCCAACCAATACTTATTTCTTACACTTTTTATCTTGAGCTTACGGCACATTCACACGCAGTTGTAAGAAGTAACACACCAGGGCTTTGGGGACACAGATGCCTAAATCCTTTTTCTTTCTGTTTTGCGACCTGGTCCACATGGGTCTGGGGCGAGGCGCTCCAAGCCCGTAAACCGATGGGGGCCGGGGTGGGGAGGGAAGGTAAATATGAAGAGGAGACTACGTCCCCAGTAAGGCCTTGTTCGCCACGGCTGCGTCCAAGATGCTTGTCCAACGTCCATTGCGAGGGTAAGCTCCAGGCCCCTGCCAGACTGCAAAGTTCCAGAAACTTCCACGGCTCGCATGGACGGCGAGGCCCACCGAGCACAGGCAGCGCCTGCTGTTCCGGGGGGTGTCGGCTCTGCGGGTTGGAGGACGCGTTTGCCCTACCACCTCCGAGGCTCTGCCGCCCCATCTCTCATTCGAAGCTCCCAGTGTCCTGAGAAGAGTGTGAGATCCACTTTAAAAATGATACAAATTAGATTTAGTGGTTTACTTTGTAAGTTTCGGCGAGCGAGGACAGACTAACATGGAAAAATCTTCCGACGTTTATTTCAGGATTTATGTTTCCGTCATAACTGCCTATCTGCCAAAAATATTATTGCCCTATAACATTCTGAAAGTAAATAATTGTCTTTTCTATGGAAAATTAGAACAATTACTAGATATGGTCTCTTGAAGGGAAAAGCAACACGGTGTTGTTTGGAATAAAAAAGACAGCTACAAGAAACATAACTAATTAAAGATAAACACTCAAGTTTGTGAGTGCTATGAGAGCAAGGATTCTCTGCCTGTTTTTCGCTGTGGCATCTGGTGCCAACACAGCGTAGTGTCTGGTGGGCAGGGGCACATTGGTGTGTGTAAAGGGTGAATTGTGAAAGAAACAAAAGTGTTTGTGAGAACAAATCATAGCTACAAATTAAAGATCTAATTAAAACAACTGAAACTTCCTAGAATTCTCTCAGTAAGATATAGCAATAGTTAACAAAATCATGGTCCACAACGATGCAGTGTTATTCTGTTCTTTCTTTAAAATTAAAAGGAATAAAATCCAACATAGGAGATGCATTAAAAATCTTGTCCTTTTTCAGTCTAATATATGAAGAGAAGAGCTTATTCTTTTGTATTTTTCGTTAATCCTTAGGACACAAAGTTCAATAAATATTTAATTATTAATCATTTTAACGTGTGGACTTTGAGCCGTAAAATTCTGACCTCCCATTCGGATTGTGGCTCACCCTGAGAGCCTACCGAGTGATGGCTTCCCGGCTTCAGTCAGGTCAGGGCGCCTCACAATGGGTGCTGATCACCGTCGGCATAGCTGGGGAAGAGCCGCAGTCATTGTAGGGCCATTCGTTGGGGGCTTATAGAAACGACCTTCAAATAAACTTGGGAGATCGGCCGTCAGCACCTACAATCGCTATTCTTCAGAAGGATTCAGTGATGTGCCTCTGTCGGTTTCCATGGAAACAGCCAGGCGATCATTTTTCCCCAGAATGTCCTATCATCCACGTCCTTTTCCATCACACGCTAAAGGTAAATCCTCAGTAAGATTCATTGTTTTCATAACTGTGGAACATACGCCTTGTACAAAATATTAAAAAGAAGAAACTCGTTCCCCATGAAGTCCAGTAAACTTAGGTATCTCTTGAGCTTCATCACGTTTTGCTGACGCTTGGACGGATACCCTCCCTTGGGGGCACATGGCAGGGGTCTGAGAGGCAGCAAGACAGAGAGAAGCCGACACTGAGACAATCAAAACTCAGATCACTTGGGATTGATTTTCTTCTCCAGGATCTCCCAGTGACAGAACGTATCTCCTTTCATCACTGGTTCCAAGCTACTAATCTGTTTTCAGTGGTTACAGCTCTACCCCAAGCGAAGTAAGTACAAGGCAAACAAGAATACGGCATACTTGTTCGTTTCCTTTAGTGGGTACACTGTCTTCTAGCCCAGTTATAATCCACTCTTGAAAGTATATGGACTTGCCCGGAGAAAGCCATTCCCCCTGGTGAGTAGGCTGAGTGACCATTTATTTACTTCTGTTTGTGAGACTGTATTACGTGTTCACACAGCACCAGGCGCGAGACGGAAGCCTTCCACTGGAGAGCTGACTCCCCACGGGCACCTTGGGAACCGACTGGGAGAACGAGGGCCAGGAAACAAGTGAACCGTAGACAGTAGAAGGAGTGACTGCATGAGCACTGTAACTTCGGCCGTCCTTAGCCACCGTGGAGAACATAAAATGGGGTGATGGGCGCATTATTTTATACCGTGCGGTCAATGCCTTCTGCCCTGGGAGGGAAAGAGGGAGCAGCAACAGATAACAGAGAAGGAGGAGGCAAAGCGGCCCCGGGCTCCCGCGCCCAGGAGACAAGCATCACCGCCCCAGGCAGGCTTGCACATGGTGTATTTGGGGAGCAAGCAAGCCAGGCTGGCTAAGGCAGGGAGTAGGCGAGAGGGGGTCCACCAGGAAGTCAGAAAGCTGAGAAGGGGCTGCCTCACATCGAGGGAACATGAAGCTTTTCAGCCATTTGGATTTTATTCCAGGAGCGTTGCAAAGAGCTTGGGTCTGTGGGAATTTCTGAGTGGACACAGGACGGGTTTCCTGTGGAATTCATCTGGTTGCTGGGTGGAAATGCACTCGCATGAGGCATGGGCAGAGGCCGTCAGTACAGCTGGGACGTGCGGGGATAGGGCCTTGAACCAGGGTCGGGGGAAGAGGAGATGGGGTCACTTGATGGTTTTGTGACATTTTGGGGCAAATGGTGACAGGAATTGCGGATGGACTAAATGGAGTGGGGTGAGGGGAAGAGAGGGAAAGGGGGCCCCTGGCTTCTCCGTGAACGATGGAGAGGCAGCAAATGTAAGGAAGACAAAAGCAGCTGAAAACGCCTTTTCTGCCTGGAAGGAGAGGATCCCTGATGCCCTCATCCCCAAGTGAGACAAGAGAGCGGGCTTTTCTGCCAACTCTCACCGAGAATGGCAGGATCATGGCAGGACCAAGTCGGGGCACAGAGCTCAAAGCCTGGCGGGCCCGGCAGAAATGCGGCCAGCCACCCAGATGCCACAGCAGCATGCTGGTCACTGCGGACTTGACCCCGAGGGTCACACGCCTCCTTTGTCACGTCCGTCTGGGAGCATCTGCTCCCAACAGACATCACGTTTGTAAGACCTGACGTTCCCAGCCAGGCTGGATATTCTTCACTGATCTGCTGCCTTCATGAGAAATGTCTTTGTTGCCTGTATTAGTTTTCTGCAGCTGCTGTAACAAATCTCTATGAACTGGGAAGCTGAAAAAACACAAATTTATTCTCCCTCAGTCTGGAGGACAGAAGTTCAAAATCAGATGAATTCAGTGATTCCATGAAATAGGAAGATCTTGCAACTTATCAACCAAACAGTTGAGAAAAAAGCCCTCCTACAAATCACAAATACACCAGAGATGCAAACCAGGAATGCCCCAGGCAATCAGGCTGTACGGTCATCTCAGTCCAGAAAAAGCATCTTTAGAGTTCCATATTTTTTCTTAGGGTCTTCTCATACTGCTAGTGTGTTCTGTATTTGTGAGAAAGTTTGACTGCAGTCAGGTGTAAGCATTGCCATGCCAACAAAAATCACACAGGAACGATTGTGGTTATCTGTCGTTGTGTAATGGACCTCTGTAAATGTAGTGAAGCCAAACACTGTGCTTTACGGCCGCCTGCCATGGCTTGGGGTGTGAGCGGGGCTCAGCGGTGGCCTCCCCCCCCCCTCCTTCCAACAGTCCACGTGGATGCATTGGCGTGGCTGAGCGTGGAGTGGAACCTAGGACTTCCTCACTCACGTGCTGAGCCGCCTGGGGACATGAACACCTGGGGCTAGGATTTCTGGGTGTCTGTCCCTCCCTGTCTCTCCATCTGTTTCCCCTTCCTCTTCTTCCCTCTTCCTTCCCTCCCCTCCCCTCCCATGCTTCTCCTCATTCTGCTCCTACCAGGCACTTCACAGAAGAGGTCATGAGCTGAACACGGAATGACACTGGACATTCCCTAACTAGATCCACATGACATCACGGTGAGATCTCTTGTTCCATGATGTGCACTTTTTTAAAGTTTAGTAATAGACAGCATTGCCCATGGTGTAAGGCAATCATTTGTTTTAACCCTTGTTGGCTGGACTTCCGTTTAATGACGAACAAGTCTGGATAAAAAGTAGAATGGTTTCGGTATGAGTCAGGACCGGTTCTCTGCTGCAGAAATAACTCCCCAAATCTCAATGGCTAACCCGCGCTGGCATCCCTGGACCTGGCTGGAAGGGGAGACAGAGGAGCCGTCGTTCCCTAGGTGGCCACTAGGGGCCGCTTTCCTGGGGGCCCCTCAGCAGACACTGGGCCAGCAGGTCAGGAAGGAGCAGGTGCAGGAGACCCCGCGGGATGTCCCAGCAGCCTCGGGGCCAGACTGGCCTGCGCCGGTCCATCACCCAGAACTCAGTTTCATACCTGTCCACACACGGGGCGGCGGGCGAGACAGAGCATGGCCTAGGCTACACCCATTAACGTGCCTGACACTCTTTCGTGTGTCCACCCGTTCCACAAGAATTTACTTAATGCCTACTGTATGCCAGGCATTAATGTGAATTAATAACAGATGAAATGTAATGAAATGGACATAGAGCCAAAGCACACCAAGGGGAAAGGAAGCTGCAAAATAGAAGGTATCATATTATTCTATGTACTAATTATCTCGGATATGTACCCATAGGGAAATTATGGAATAATTAATTTGTTCAGATTATTGACAGTGTTTCTATCTCATGAATGACATTCTGGCTTCTTTTGTTTCTTTATCGTTGGACTGTTTTTCAGCAGAACAAGCAGACGTTCCGTTTGTGATAAACCGATGGTGACAGAAGAAAGGTGAGCACAAGGGCGGGGAGCCGGGGAAGAGAGCACAGCAGCGGGTCGGAGAACGGGACTCCGGAAAGCTCTCTGGGCCCCGAGGTGGACCTGCCCGGAGCCGGGGCCTGGGAGGGGCCCGGAGGGGCAGCCAGGCTCACGACTCGGGGGCTCCCTCCCCACACAGTCCTCACGGCGGCAGATTCCGCCCGGCTCCTCGGAAAGCATGTCAGGAGTCAACCGGGAAATGCCGAACGTGGAGATGCGGCCTTTTATACACCACGTTGTCTCGTTTCTAAAAATCGTGGTCATGTTTCATTGATGGATCCCCTCCCGTTGGCCCCGCTCCTACAGACAGGGCCGGAGGCCACTGGGGGGGTCTTTCTCCTTTCTGCGTGCCCCTGCCGTGGAGCAGGAGGACCGCTCTCTGAAATGCCAGGCGCTGGCCTGCCCGGGCGCCGCCCCCAGCACACGAGTGCCAAGTTCAGGCTGCAGGTGTGCCCTCCTGACCTTGTCCTTATGTGTTGGCATGAGGTACCTCCCTATCTTCTTTGATCTTGCTTTACTTCCATGTTTTCTACGTGTCCTTGGTGAATCTGCATTTGTCCGACAGCTCTCGGTAGTTGGGTCCAATAGCTTCTGAAGCAGGAGCTTCTTCTTATGCGGGTGAGTTGGGTTTCCTGCAGCTGTGCCCACAGGGGGGATCCGTCCTCCCTCAGGCCTCGGCCCTGGTGTGTGGGACTCGCCGATGGTGCTGTTACTTTGGGCTCTTTCTCAGAACACATCTCTGAGAACTGAAAGTTAGCTACACTCCCTTCCTCTTCAAAGTGATGGAATTGGGACTGTGGAGACATTGGAAATGTGGTCCAGAAACTACAAAAGATTCATTAAGGCGCCTGTCAGGACGAGGCACCGTGTTAGGGGCAGGACACCCACAGCGGATGAAGGCACGTCCGGCCCCGCGGAGTTCTGCATCCCAGGATGAAGCAGAGATGCAACCGGGGCCGACGGGGTGCGTCCTGCTCCCCACACGACCAGGGCTCTGGACCCCGGACCACGCTCCCCTCTGGCGTTTGCTCTCGAGAGCTGGCTGGTTGCCCTTCCGCGCCGAGCCTCAGTCCCATCGGAGGGACGCTCGCAAACCCCACCTCCGGCCTTGAGCTCTGTGCAGGCGATCACGCGTTGGCGGTCCTCGGGGGCGCCCCAGTCCCTCGCACACCCGCAGCGCTACTGCCGAGGTTCTGCAGAGACAGACAGAGGGAGCCTTTCCTGGCACACGTCCTGTCGTACGAAACGCGGGCTTGTTCTCTCACCGTTCTCCTTCTGCAGGAGCTAACCGAGTCTTTCCAGATACGAACAGGTGTTCTCCTCTTCCTTAGGCGAGCCAGACTGGGGATCTTTCTTCCCGTTTCTGCTGGTAGATACTTTATCAAGATGAAGAGGCTACCGATTCATGGCCTTATATTACACTCTGAAGTCTACACCACTTTCTGGGAGCATAGGATGGTTTCTCCAGGCCTTTCCCGGAGCGAGCCATCTGGCCCTTCGCAAAGCTGGCTTTCCTCTGCCATGGACCTCCCCAGTGTCTCCCCGAGGGATGCCGAGGGCTGGGGCCTCGGGCAGAATCACAGGTGGGAAGGATTTCAGGTGGGTAATTCTCCTTCCCCCTGTGGGGACACATTGCTCATTTGGGGCCTTTTTCCTTCAGAGATGAGAGGGCACTGGGTTTGGGGTGTTTCCTGTAAGTTGCTGCATGACTGGCCCGCAGTGTCTTCCCCCAGGGACGGTCCCCACTGCAAGAGGGGCAGTGACTTGCCCGGCCCCCACGGGCCTTCCGGAGACCCCCCCACCCCAGCAGCCTAACTACTTCCTCAAACAGTTAGACTGAGGAGAAGTTCAGAAAATCATCCACAATCTCCAATCCGGCAGCATCTGCTACATGAACAAATCACTCCTTCGTTTCTGGATTCATATTTGTGTCTCTGATTCTAATTAATCCAACTTAGCAAGATTGTAAGCTAGAAATAAAAATTTACAATGATGACATGTGTTTATGAATTTTTTTAAAGTTCTTTTTTTTTTTAAAGATTTTATTTATTTATTTCACAGAGGGAGAGAGATCACAAGGAGGCAGAGAGGCAGGCAGAGAGAGGGGGGGAAGCAGGCTCCCCACTGAGCAGGGAGCCCGATGCGGGCCTCGATCCCAGGACCCTGAGATCATGACCTGAGCCGAAAGTAGAGGCTTTAACCCACTGAGCCACCCAGGCGCCCTAATTGTTTTAAAGTTCTATAAGCAAAAAACTTAAATTGCTTTTGGGTAAATCACAGTGAGTAAAAAAAAAAAATTGCTTCTACCTAGACAGATCTAAGGAAAGGTAATATTTGAGAGAGATCTTATAAAGTCAAATAAATTATTCCTTTCCCAGTAAGTAGTTTGTAATCACCCTAAATATATTTTAAAAAATAGGAAAGGGTTTGCCTGAGGTTTTGGCAATATCCAAAGGGTAACTCCATGTTGTAAAGAAGCAAAATAATAATCTGTATCAGCAAAGCTACTCTTGTTATCTTTTTTTACGCTGGCAAGCTGAGGGGCATTCCGTACTGTCCGCTTTTCCTACGAATTTCGTTTTCACACTGCAGTGAGTTTGCATAAGCAGATTAGCTCCAAATTCTTATAAAGCGTCACATGTATGAGTGAACGGGTCTCCACTTCAGCCTGAGAGCCAGAGACAGGAGGTGCCTCAGGCCTGATTCGCACAGGTAAGACGTAGAACCTCAAGCATCTTTGCTGTGGGGCAGTCCTGGTCCAAGGCAGATCCCCTACCTGCGTTCTTGGGATGAACGGCTCTCTCTCATTTTGCTTTGCAGACAGCAAGCACGTCCACTCAGAGAGAATACCCATGAAGAGTGTTTCATGAGTTAATGCATCACTACAAGTTCATTGCCAGCCATAGAAAAGCATCTAGGAGCAAGACCATCTCTACAACCTCCGAACTGAAACCACTCCCTGCAGGAATGCATGAGGGTTTTTGTTGCAAACCATGGAAGATACTCTTACAACCCCCAGTAGGTCACGCGGGGCCAAAGGGAGCCCGGTAACATTTCATACATGCCTCAGAGCCACCTTGGAAACCATGACACTCGTCCACTCCCCTTTGACAGAGAACATCAGAAGCACAGAGGGCAGTGCGAAGGCCGATGTCAATGTCAGGCCATCTGAGGCGGAGGACCCACCGCCAAAAGTATAAGAAGAATGTTTTAGGCATGCTTCATTGGAGTAGAATGCTGCACACTCATTATTTACATTATACAAAACTGTTTTTTAGTAAGAGGAAAAGTTTTATTTCAAAATAATAGTTTTCTGCATGGCCTGCACCACCATCTTCAGTTGCCTTCATTATGCATGTGTTTCTGCATGACTAATGAGCCCGTCCTTGGGGGCTAGGATGGAGCTCCACGTGGGCGAGCGCCCTCCCTGCCCTCGTCCCCGGCGTCCAGCACGGGAATTCGGGGGCGGGGGGTGCAGAATGATTCCCGGAGCGGGCAGAGCGCCATTTCGAACTCGCGAGAGTCCAGCCCCTCCAGACGTGAGACGATGATGACCGGTGGCGTAATAAAATGAAACCCATGCTGTTAATATTTATTTAAAAAGCTGATTTCTACTTAATATCATTTAGAATTTTATGATGAGAAAGGAACTTATTTGTATAGCTTTTACTAAAAGCAAATAGGCTTTTACAATTCTTTAAAATCATCAAACAAGTGGTGTTTCCATTATGATACAGGCATCAACTGGATTTCGTTTAGCTTCGTTCTCTTCTCCTTCCAACTAATAAAACTGGAACATTCCTCAGCTCTGCCAGTAGGGTCTCCCCTCATCCCAAACAATTCCGAATGACTGCACGGTGTCCACTCTTCTCCGTGAGTCCACACACGTCGTCCTTGGGAAAGCCTGTCCGTCACTGCTCACTGCGCACCCCTCCTTCAGTTTATCCACGGGGACATTTCCCTGCGCGGCCCGGTCCCCGTGGACCGCTCCCAGCCTTGCCCCACGGCTGCGAGCTCCCAGCCTCGCACCCCACGCTGGCCTCTGCGAAAGCCCGACTCTGCAAGCGACACACGATTTATGATTCAGTTTGATCAACAGTTTATTCCTTTCTTTTCGGAAGCTCGGTGGTCTGACTTCCAATCTTTGGCTCCACTTTTAAAGGACATTTTAGAACATATCGCCACTTTAATATACCGTCTGCAAGGTTATCCTTTCACGACTGGCCTCGGCATCAAAATCTTCCTGAACTAAGTCGCGCACAGACCGGAGACGCGGGTGCCGTCCCCAGAGGTCCCTTCCGCCAGCCTCTCTCTCCTCGGGCCCCTCGCCGCGCGTGTGCTACTGGGCGCCCTCCGGCTCTGTCTCCGCCTCTGCCGACGCGAAGCCCGAGGCCATCTCCCCTCCTGCCACCACCGCGTGTGAGCCCCAGCTCTGCTCCCCATCCGCGGGGTGCCCGGCCCGCCGCCCCCAGCTCCCTGCCTTCCCCCGCTCACGGACTCCGCTCCCCTGCTTCCCTGCGTGGATCCTGCCGCCGCCCTTGTCCTTCCAGACTGTTCTTCCGTGCTCTCGGCTCCTCTTCCAGTGCTTGCTGGGAGCCAGGCAGGCTTCACTGGCAACAGGAAAGGGGGTAAACGGGCTTCGGTGTGCGGTTTGGTGTCAGTCTGGCCGGGAGCCTGGCTGTATGAAAAGTCTGCTGCGGCCCGGGTGCCAGGGACCTCAGACGCCCGGCGACACTTGCCTCTGCCTCCGGTCAGACCCCGGGGCTTCCCTAGCTGCCCTCCCGGCACACCCACCGTCATGGACCCGCAGGGTGACTGAGGGGTGGAGGTGGGGCATCTCCCACCATCTCTTGATGAAGTCTCAGTCCCTTGGTGGCTGTTGGCTTTTCCAGCCAGAACCTCTGCCATGAGCTGACCCATTGTCCTCGCCTCCCCAGTGGCCGAGTCCCCAGTCCATTTCCTGAAAGCCCTGCACCTGTTACCTGCTGAGTTCTCCCTCAGGTGGGACAGGAAGGCTGAGGTGAGCCTCACCGGCTATAGACCCTTCTCGGCTGGGACAAAGTTTCAGGAAACTAGCTGCCCGCCTCCCTCGGACTAAACAATCTTCTGCCTTTCTGGCTACATCGTAGTCCTTCCCGGGAGCCAAATGTTGCATTTAATTGCCTAAGCCCATCAATGTGTAAGCTCGAGGATGTGTCCTGTCCATCACCAGGGGACTCACGGGCGTCCTGTAAGGTGGACTTCACTGTGGACAGAGGAGTTTTACACACAGTATGTATCCTGTTACTTCCAGGACCGCTGATCAGCAGACTTTGCTTATAATAGAGCTAGTTAAAGTGGTAATTGAAAAGCTGATTGGATTTATCACTTTGTCCTCCAGGGAACGGTCTAGTCGTAGAGGGAAGGCGGAAATAGGATGACTCTGTCTCCCTTTCTCCGGGCATTACGGGGTCTTGGCTCTCTGTTCAGGTATCTCTTCTGAAACTTTGTGTGGTTGGGGAGTACAAACAGGGAGATAAAGTTCAAAGGCTGTGTTCTTGAAGGCCCAATTACTGTGCCTGGTAAGACAGATTGATAATCACCGGGCGCATTATTCTTACTTAAACAAGAGGCAGTTACAATTGTCTTTAGAATGGGATACTGTATGGTCCTATTTATTTGTCATGAAAACAACCAAATAAACATGAATTGACATGACTTTGTGTTTACTTTCAGAAGAGGTGATGTGCTAAATCCTTTCCTTCAAAATTTATCCACTGCACATGTTACACTGTAATTAAAAAAGAGCGTGGTACTCAGTCTTCCAGATTGGCTGCTATAATTTACTTAGGGGGCAATTAGGGACTTTGTCCTTTTGGCACATATGGGATATTTCTTCACGGTGTTTGATTTTGACTGTCTTGATCTTAACACCATATTTGAAGTAGCTTTTGTATATTATGTAATATTTAGCAGTAATTTGGGGGGAAAAAATCACTCGCTGCCTATTCTGAGCCAGAGCCTTCCAGGTACTTCCTGAGCTACCAACTCTGAGTTTTCAAAGATGTCAGCCACAGGTTGCTGCCATTTTACAAGTGAAGGAATCAGAGAGATAAAGGGATCCGATCGGTGTTGTTTGGCCAATAGACTTTTTAGGCAACCGCTCTGCGCTCCTGGGTCTGTCTCCACCATTAGAGCCCAGGTAGTCAGAACCGGAGCCGCCCAGTGAGTGCTTGCCCGTCCAGGACAGGTAGGAAGGAAGGGGAAGCATTCGCCTGATTCTTCCAGGGCCCAGTTAGAAACTGCACAGACTTTGCTCACACCCCAGTGAGAGCAGTTTAGGGGCATGGCCGCTCCCCACGGAGGGATGCTGGGAGAAGTCCGCCTAGGGGCAGAGCATGCTGCCCCTGCAGTGGACGTCTTTTATGTAAATAATGACAAAATAGATCCTGAGGTCCGTGCATTTCTGCAACACCCACAGACGTATCGATAAAGCAGGAAGCCATCTCATGTCTTTTTGTGGAGAAGAAAACAATCATTTAAAAATGAGGGTTGTTCATCAGAGAAATACAAATTAAAACCACAGCGAGATACCACCTTACACCAGTCAGAATGGCTAAAATCAACAAGTCAGGAAATGACAGATGTTGGCGAGGTTGCGGAGAAAGGGGAACCCTCCTACACTGTTGGTGGGAATGCAAACTGGTGCAGCCACTCTGGAAAACAGTATGGAGATTCCTCAAAAAGTTGAAAATGGAGCTACCCTACGACCCAGCAATCGCACTACTGGGTATTTATCCTAAAGACACAAAGGTAGTGTTCCTCAGGGGCACGTGCACCCGAATGTTTATAGCAGCAATGTCCACAATAGCCAAACTATGGAAAGAACCTAGATGTCCATCAACAGATGAATGGATAAAGAAGATGTGGTATATATATACAATGGAATATTATGCAGCTATCAAAAGAAACGAAATCTTGCCATTCGCAACGACATGGATGGAACTGGAGGGTATTATGCTGAGCGAAATAAGTCAATCAGAGAAAGACAATTATCATATGATCTCTCTGATATGAGGAACTTGAGGGGCAGGGTGGGGGGTTGTGGGGGGTAGGGAGGGAAAAATAATGAAACAAGATGGGATGGGGAAGGAGACAAACCATAAGAGACTTCTAATCTCATAAAACAAACTGAGGGTTACTGGGGGGTGGGAGGGTAGGGATAGGGTGGATGGGTTATGGACATTGGGGAGGGTTTGTGCTTTGGTGAATGCTGTGAAAGATGTAAGCCTGATGATTCACAGACCTGTACCCCTTGGGCAAATAATAAAAATAAAATGAAAAAAAAATAAAAAAAAAATAAAAAAAAATAAAAATGAGGGTTGTAGATGAAATAATACTTCATTATGAAGTGTTTCAATCATGAAAGTAAGTGATAGGCATCCTGGTTTTATTGTGTACATCTTTCTACAGTGTTATTCAAACATTGCACAATAAACTGTAAAAAATCAAACTCTCAGGACACCTGGGTGGCTCAGTAGGTTCAGAGTCCTGCTCTTGATCTCGGCTCAGGTCTTCGTCTCAGGGTGGTGAGTTCGAGCCTTGCGCTGGGCTCTCTGCTGGGCATGGAGCCTGCTTTAAAAATAAAATAATAAATACAGCTGTCTGGTCAGTGTGCACTGCCTCCCTCTCCTGCCCTTAAGGGCCCGACTCTGAACTTTCCTTCCGAGCAGCAGCGCAATCCACGCAGACCAGAGACATCAAAAGCACAGAGGCGGGAGGGGCAGCCACAGAAGCTCAGGCTGACCAGCGAGGCTGGAGCAGCTCCTGTGTTGGAAAACAAGGGGTGAGGGGGCTTCTCCTCCCTGAACCTGTGTGACGGTCCCAGCCAGAGACTCAGCCCAAGTCCTCGTGGCATCAATGAACACGGATGAGCAACCCTGGGCACCCCTGGGCACCGGTGTCCTCACCAGCCTTGACCTCATCACACTCGCTTCACCGCTGGCCCAGCGATGCTCAGAGGCTGAACACAGCGGGACTGGGTGCCAGGGCCACGGGGCACAGGCGGGGGGGGTCAGTGTCCAGCCTCCCCCGCTTTCAGTAAGGTTTCAGGAGGCTTGAAATAATTTAGCCATATGTTTGGATATAAGTTGTTTTCTGTAACTGTTCATAATTTCAATGAGTAGTAGGAGTCATGTAAAACATAACCATGTAAGTAGATCTTAATTAAATATGTTATTAGGTTATCCTAGAACTTGAACCTTAAATTAAAATATGCTTTTCCAAAAAGAAATTGGAAAAATGGACATGACGATGAACCAGTCTATAAAACTAAGCTGAGTCCTTCAGGTTCCAAGTTTGAAGCATAGACTATTCTAAACACAGAGATTATTACTAATATAACTCAACCATAATTTGGCAAGAAAACTTGTGGCCCTATCCAAAGGAATCTTTTCGGGCTTCTCAGAGGAAAGCAATACATCTGTTTTGATCCTAATATGTATTCCCATATTAATCCAGGAATGACTATTGTTTGTGCCTATTTGAGACAAATGTATGGAAGACGCAAGACAACAAAGAGGAGGGAAAGAATGAGTTACTTTGCAGTAAATATCAAATGGCCTACAGGCCACAGCAGGCCACAGCCACCCACAGGCAGGCCACGGGAGCCCACTGCGGCCCATGGCAGGCCACAGGCAGTCCACAGGGGCCCACGGTGGGCCACGGGAGCCCACAACAGGCCACGGGAGCCCATGGTGGACCACAGGAGCCCACAACAGCTCATGGTGGGCCATGGCAGCCCATGAGCCCATGCAGGGTTCTGTGGTCTGGTCTGACCTCTAGGATGGTGGCCCTCCCATGACATGGGTACTGGTCAGCTCGGGGTGTGCGTGGACGGGTATAGGATGGTGGCTGGGGTTGATGAATCAGCAGTTCCAACTGCCCCCCCCCCAGCGTCCATGTTCTCGGGCATGTGACTCTGTTGCTCCTCCCGCTGAGGAAGAGGAATTTCCCCTGTTCCGTACCTGGCTTTGGCCCATGCTTTGCTGTGTCCGGAGCACTCTTCATCCAGGGCGACCCGCCTCTGTCCCCAGCACCTGCACCTGGGCAGATACCCGGAGTTTGGTGCGGATCAGCAGTCTGGCAAACCAGAGACCTACTGAGACAGTTTACCTCCTGAGCATCCGCGGAATTGTGCTTTGCAGCCCTCGCTGTCCCAGACAGCTGTTCCTGTGTCTACGAATCAGAATGGTCTGTGTAGGGATGAAGACAAAGCCACCTGGGAGACACAGCCTAGCATCGTGCCTTGTGTATTTCTATGCCTGTTTAAGCATAGAAATTTGTCATTCTTGTAACCCAGGATTATAAGTTTGAATTTCCAAAGGCTTCAAGAACAGTGAAGTTTGGAATTTATGGAAGCACTGTTGGAGCACACACATTTCAATGCTCATCAATATTTAGGGATGTGTAATAGAATTTATATTAGCATGGAAACTTTTTCCACGGGTAACAGACTAACAGTAAAATAGAAACACAGAGCAGATGTCATGGGGACGTGGTGGTGACAGGGAGCCCGGCATTCGGTGGGCCTGGCATTCCATCGCTCCGCTTGCCTGCCCTGAAGTAAGGACGTTATTCTATGTGCCCACCACCTCGGCTCCCAGGAAGACCCACGAGCGCTTACTTTCCTGTAGGGCCGGCTTGCCACCTGGAGATCCAGCATCCTGCAGGCGTCGACGGGTGGACATCAGGGGCCTGTGGCTCACTGCTTCTCGAGGGGTCGAACCCATCTCTCTGGGATGGGCCAGGCAGCAGACAAGCTCCGTGTGCTTGGTGACGGCGGCCGGCTCCTACGGGCGCAGATGCCCACCTCCAGCCTCACGTCGAGCATCCGACGGGCTGGCGGCAGAGGCCCGTGGTACCCCGGCCCCTCTTGGCCTGCTTCCTCCTCAGGAAACCTCCGTCTCCGAGTCCGTGTCCTGGGGAGCCCAGAGTGTGCCCGGAGCGTGAACAGTCGCCATCCTGCCACAGCTCCACAGGGACGGTCACGAAGCAAGGCCGCGGGAAGCCAGTGCTGACCCAAGTTCCTTGAAACAACACGCGCGGACGGTGCCTCTTCCCCTGCTCTGTTTCCGGGCATGTGCTCCGCATGTAGAAAGATCCTCATAAGGAAGATGTCCCGAGATCAAAGGCCACCAAAGAAGGCCCGGGACGAAGAAACGGTGCGTGATACTGGCCACCTCCTGGGAGCACGTCCACACACATGACTCCGCGGAGCCCATTCTGCACCAGACTCCCGGGAGCACATCCCCATACTTGACCCCGGGCAGGACGTGGCCCACCTGGTCTGCGGCTGCCTCCCTCAGTGTCTTCCTGGGGCGGCCACAGCAGCAGGGCCCCCAGTGGCCTCGGGCTCATGTCCTCCTGCCCCTGCGCTTGCCCCCGTGGGGGCTCAGCTGCCATGCCACAGCATGACATGTCATCCCAGAGTTCCGCTCCGGCTCCTGCTGGCCAGGCGCAGAAAGCACGCTTCTGGAGGGCCCGAGGCCATCTCGACATGATTCCCGGGAATGCCACCCTTCACGTGTGTCCGTGGCTCTCAGCACACGGATGCTGATTTTCCCTAACGTCTTCCTCGGCCACAGAGGATGAGAGAAGGCCCCAGCCTCCCACCGCTCTGCCTCCATCCACGTCATCGCATTGGCCGCACCCGCTGGGCCCGGGCCCCCTGTGTGGCTTCCTTCTCTGCACCGGGCTCTGCTTCTGTGGCGTCCTGTGCGCCTTATAACTCAGCATGTGCCCTTCCTTCCAGAAGCTAGGCCGTGGCTTTCTGCCAATGACAGAAAAGGGGGGGAATCTGACAGGTAAAGGGGCACATATCTACAGTTATTTCAAAATCAGGGTCCCACGTCATCCACGTTCCACGTGTGGAAGACAAGGTAAAGAGAACCGCCCAGCAGGAGGCTGGCCTCCTCGCTCCTAAGTGGGGAGGGCCCGGCACATGGTCGAAGGGAGGCGGCGTCCCGCCCCACTGACAGCGAGGATCTGGAAAGTCCAATCTGCATTAGGACGGATTAGCAGGAACACCTCGGGGCACGTGTCACCCAGACCCTGCCCGACCTCCACTCCCAGGACGGGGACACGCCGGTCACGTGGGTGGGCGGGGACGCCTGCACTGCAGCTTCAGGTCACCTTACCCGACCTGGGGGTGCGGTGCTCACTGTGCTGTTCTGAGGCACTCTCTCTTCACGCACCGAAGCTGATAAGATCGCCAGCCTCCCATCTGGGGGATTTTTGCCCTCAGAAAGCCCTTCAGATGCCTCCGCAGGCCCTGCTACCTCTCAGAGGCCGATGGAAGGTAACTGGGGCACGATCGTCCCAACAACGCATTATTTTCGGTGACATGTTTGGTGTCTGCCACGCTGGTCCCAGCATAAAGGATGAGCCCGTGAAGACGGCTCTGAATTTGTACCTCGGTAAATACCAGCTCCCCTGAGCCTCTTTAAGCAGCGGATTATACGGTGTCCAATAAGTGAGGCTGGACCATGAAAGTCACAAGGCCAGGATGTCCCCAAAGCACAGTGGGAGTCTTGCTCCCCTGACCTGGGTCCCAACTCCACAGGCTGAAGGAAAGTGACCTGTGGGCGGTGCTCGCGGTCCCGTGAGGGTCAGGGAGGGGCCCCTGTCATCACATCCTTTGCTGGCTCTTCTCAAAGTCACGTCGTACACACACATCCAAGCTTTGGGAATCTGTGGGTGAGGCATGACATCACGCCTGGACCATAATGGGAAGGAAGCCACGCTTTCTGAGGATGAAGCCGTCTGGTACCGAGGAGTGTAAGCTGCTCCTCAGATAGTCTTCCAGGTTCTGGGCTCTCAGTCGCTGAACAGTCAGAAGAATATTCAGTTCATATTAGGAAACACTGCAAATACACCTTGCAAAACATGGAAAAGTGTGTATTGATAATTCCACACCTGAATTCCGTCTGCTTGATTTTCCATCACTGTTTTATTTGACACTGTTGGAATTGTATTATCTGCACTGGATTCTGTGCTTTTGTTTTGCTTAAAACAGGCCAGTGGCATCGTCCATGTGATAAACCAACCCTTTAACGTCCCTCCGTCCACCTGCTGTGTGGAGGCAATTTACGGGTGAGGGACCACAAAGGGGTCACTGGCTGGTCCAAGGTCACCTGGCGAGCTCAAGGTCCGGATCCTTCTGCTGGAAGGGGAGGCTCTGGCCAGCACAGCTTCCTGTCCTCTACCCTCCATGGGCTGTGGCAACAACTTAGAGCCCTCACTTCTCCTCGTCACACCACGTAGAGCCCTCACTTCTCCTCGTCGCACCACGTAGAGCCCTCACTTCTCCTTGTCACACCACGTAGAGCCCTCACTTCTTTTCATCACAGCCTCGTGCTGAGATATTTTGGACTCAGCCTTCTCCATCTATGTCCTGTTATCATGATTTCAGGGGGAAGAGGTCATGAGCTATTTATTTCCAGAAAACTACCTAGCCCTGGATTGTAGCACTGGCTCCACCATCCAAACAGAACCCAGAGGCTCCCCTTAGGAAGCATGCGGTTGAGGACGCAGGTTGATTGATATTTTAAGTGAAAGGGACATGCGCAGTTATGACGCACCTGTATCGCTCCACTTACTTATGTACTTGACTTCTCGGAGGCGAGTGGCACCGCAGGTGGAAATCCCAGCAGCCACAGGGACCCTGTCCTACCTTCCAGGGGCAGAGCCAGAAAGCTGCGCTCACTTCTTGTTTTGTTACTTTTGACTCATCTTGACCTTATTCTGCATTTTCCAGACCACACGGAGGGCTCCATGATCAGAGGGATCGGTGATGGGAGCAGGCGGCTGCATCCCCTGCCAAACCCCACAGTCCCCGCCGTGACTTCTTACTGCGTCCTGCAAGCAGGTTACCTGCTGCTTTTTATTAAGAAGAACAAAAATCAAATTTAAGTCAAAGTCATTCTCACTATTCCTTAATAAGAAGTTAAAAAAAGGAAACCCCAACCCCCACTCTGTCTGCAACGATCCCTAAGATGGGCTGCAAAAAACCACCATGGCAAGCTTCAGGTTCTGGCTCCTGGTGGGTGTCCCTTCTCCAGAAAGGACATGTCCCCGGAGGGAGCAGCAGGGGCAGAGCCGGCCAGAGGACAGGCTTCCTCCAGGCCCACAGGGCACAGGTCCCACCCAGCGCAGTCCCCGCCGTGGGATCTCAGCGCAAATCATTACAGAGCACACCGGGTAATCTGGGGACAAAAGAAAGTTTCTCTTCATGCACAGAAACGGAGAGACATTGATATGCTCACACATTCTCAATTCACAGGCAGGCATATGTATCGATATCTTTCTATACATGTAGATATAGACTGAAGTGCACAGCGCTGGAAGAGCTGGGCTGTAATTAAATGAGGGGAGCCCTTTAACACTTGCTCTAATGGAAATCAACATTCTGAATCAGTACAGAGACTTCTCAGCTCAATGACATAGTTCATCTCATGGATTCATCTTTTCCTAGCTTCTCAAAGAAATTCCTGTGAAAATGCAGAAAGAAATGCAATATAGTAAACATGACTGGAAATAGCAGTGTCTACTCACGCTTGTGCAGGCCAGTGAGAAAGCTGCGGCCATCAGGGCTAACGTCATGCCCTGGGCAGAGCATCAGTGCTGACGGAAAAACACTGCGATGGCCCGCACCCCCACACACACACCTGCCCCTCCCCTGATGGGGGCGGGGGTCCCAACACCCCCGGACCTATCCCTCCCCTGATGGGAGTGGGGGTCCCAGCACTCCCACACTTGCCCCTCCCCTGATGGGAGTGGGGGTCCCAGCCTCCCTCCTGCACCTGCCCCTCTTCTGATGGGAGCGGGGTTCCCAGCACCCCCAGACCTATCCCTCCCCTGATGGAGGCAGGGGTCCCCCACGCCCCTCCCCCCGATGGGAGCAGAGGTCCCAGCCCCTCACACGTCAGGTGTTTCTCCCAGTTCACCGGCGACTTCCGTCAGAACCCCAAAGCATCCCGAGCCTTCTGACCGCAGAGAACAAAGCAGCCATTGCTGCGGCAGGTGGGTCAGGGGAGAGGTGGCCCCCGAAGGACTACGGCTCAGCTCTGGCCGCACAACCACAGGCCTCGGCCCTGGAGCCTCAGTGTGAGCTGTACTTGGACAACCAAACCGGCGGGGTCTCGGCAGCAGCACCCTCGCTCGCCCGCAGGTGCAGGACAGGGTCCGGCTTCTCCTCGCTCAAAAATCAGCAGAAAAAAAGTGCATAAATGCAGAGCTGTAGCAGAAATACTGGAAAACAATCAGAATAGACGTGAATGGAACACATTTCTACATCCTATGAAAAACGGAATTCAGTTGAATTCCATAAAATTCAGTTCCACCAAGACTGCCTGAGGAAGCCCCGGGGGTCCGGTGCTCTTTGGAATCCAGTAAGAGGTCGAGGCAAGCGGAGCCGCCCGCCCTGAGGGAACCGGGGTCCTAGTGGAGGGAGCTGCCCATCTCTGTCTCTTGGCGTGTCTGTCCATCTGTCCTCCCTCTCTCCCTCTGGTCCTGCCACAGGGCAGCTCTGTGGCCAGCTGGGTAGGGGGCAGAGGAAGCCACTGGAGCGAGCATTTCTGCAGCACCCAGAGTGCTGGGGGCCGTCGGAGCCACGGGACTTGGTGTCACTGGTCTCGGGGATGCCCCGTTGCTGTGTGGGAGGCTCGCGGGTCACGCAGGGTGGAGACAGGTCCTGAGGGCTGTCCCGCAGTTGGGACTGTCTCAAGCCACCACCGCGACATCCTGCGGCACAGCTCTGGGGGCAGGGGCTTGACCCAGAATGCTCATCTGCTGTTCTGCAGCCGCCCCCTCCCGTCCCACAGCTGATCGGTGCCCCCAACCCCTGCACAGGACCTGGTGGCTGGGGAGGACACAGGTGACCTGGGGGCTCTCAGTGGAGCACTCGCAGGGGCCAGACTGGGTGCTGGGCGGAGCTGACATCCAGGGAGCAGACAGGTTGTCCCAGCTGCTCCGGTGCCCGAGCCGGGAGCAGGGGCGAGGCGTACGCCAGACACTCACACTCGGCAGATGGGATCACTCTTGCTGATGGGTCCAGGAAGCGCTGACTTCTTGCCAAGAAAAGAAAGTCAAGGGTATATTACTTCATCAAATGTTCCACCCATCAAATTCCCCAAAGCCAACCCAAATCCAGCAGAAAGCATCATAAATAAATTTAGAATAGAAAAGTTCCGGTGGAATGAGCTGTGGTTGTCACACACACACACACACACACACACACACACACACAGTAACCAGCTCCCGCTATCTCGGGGACGAAGCTCACGCTGACATTAAAAGGAAACCCTCGGCGTACTTCCCCTCATTGTTATTCATCATCACACAAATCTCAGAACGCCTGAGCTTTTGAAGACTTTTCTTTGTCAGTCAACCCAAGTGTCCTGCAGTGACTGTGGACATTTTTTAATTGAGCCCCTAATGTTGCTGTCATTTTGTTCAAATTAGTTGGAAACTTTTGGCAAGAGTTCCCAGAAATGATGTGACAGAAAGATTCCATGGAAACTGGGTCTCAAGGACGGATGTCCCGGCAAAGCAACGGAGACACTGAGCGATCCCCAGCTCCGCGAGATTTAATTTTGAAATTCTAGAATTGTGCTTTGAAACATACCAACATAGAATCTTTCACTAGATCTCCCATTTTTAATACTTTTTCTTTTTATCAAGTGTAATTAACACACAGTGTTCTATTCACTGTGGAATCCATGTGCTTCGGCAGTTCCATCCACAACGTGGGGCTTGTCACCACCACGGCGGTCACCATCGGTCACCCCACCACACTCCGATGAGCAGGGAACACAGCTCTCACTTCCCACTGGAGAAGTTCAACCTGGCACATGTCTGTTCTGTACTAAGTGGGGCCAAATTGAGAAGGTGTGTGATTTTGCAAAGTCTCCATTTAATGAAATGTTAAACAAGCATAAGTAGACATAAATATTTGGAAACACTTTCCCTTATAAAAATCAGAGGCAAAAGGGTGCTTTTCATGGGGGCAAAATATTTGGCCACCAAGTATTTCTGCTAAAATACTGACATATTTCAATATGAAAACATGTAGAATTGGAAAGGTCCTGCTCTGACTGGGCATCATGCCTCCATACCCAGGGCAGGAGAGAGTGCTTTTTATCGTAGTCAATTCACAGTGTTGAAAATGACCAGACGTATCACCGGAATATGTAACTTTGAAAAGGAATCAGATATTCTATGAAGGAAAAAAATATAAGATTAGATTGCAAAATGGTGATGGGGCATTGGCCCAACCGCAAAGGAAACGGTGCCCTTTGGGTTTTATGTCCCTGCTCTCAAGTAGACGCAGCAACAGAGCTGAGCACTGAGCTGGACATCCCTGGTCCCTCGGCCGTAGTTCTCTTGGGAACGGCCTTCCGTGAGGGAAAGAAATGCAATATGGGCACCTGGGTGGCTCTGTCATTAAGCGTCTGCTTTTGGCTCAGCTCATGATCCCAGGGTCCTAGGATCGAGCCCTACATCAGGTTCCTTGCTCAGCAGGAAGCCGCTTCTCCCTCTCCCACTTCCCCTGCTTACGTTCCCTCTCTCGCTGTCTCTCTGTCAAATGAATGAATAAAATCTTGTTTAAAAATGCAATATGAGTAAGTCATCAAGAAAGAAGTGGGGGGATTTCCCTCCAGGGAAGATGACGTAGGCATACATTGACCTATTCCCCCCGCTAAGCACCACTAAGAACCTTGAACATAACGTATCACAGTATCACAAGAAGACTCGGGAGGAGGGGCTGTTTGGGGACCGGGGACCAAAGGAGACACGCGGTGGTCCTTGTGTTTTCCAGGCTAAGACAGGAGAGACTGGCCCTGGGAGGCACCAACAAGAAAGCCCAACAGTGAGCCCGTGCTCTCCAGGTAAAGGGCCAGGAAAGGGACACCTCGCCAACACGACACGTTTAGACAGTGACCCGTCCTCCGGCCACACCACGGAGAAGACAGAGGCCGAGTGGGCGTGTGTCCACCACCCCACCTACAGGTCACAGGCAAACACCCCTCCACGGCCAAGCTGGCTTCAAGGAAACCAGCTAGAACAGGTTCAAACAGATGACTCAAACCAAGAACCTTGTGACGTGGTCCCCACAATGCCCTGCTTTCGATCAGTAATCACTCGTTATGCCAGGAAGCAGGAAGATCTCCAAGTGGAAGCGCGGAGTCCGTCCCGGGACGCCAACGCCGAGAACAGGGCTTCTGGGTCATCCGACGAAGCCAGAAACACGGCTCGGGGAACCATCACAAACATGGCTGGAACAAACGAAAAGCCAGGAAGTTTCAGCCAAGAAGTGAAAATCGTCAGGGAAGAAACGGGATATTTGGAACCAACCAAAAATTTCAGAACGAACTATGTGAGTAACAAAGCAAGTGAGGGGTCTGAGTGGACAGGCCCTGGTCAGGAGCGAGGAGTCTAACTCCGGTCCCTGCAATGAAAATCCAAAAGAAGAAGCCCATGCATACGCCCACTCACCTTTAGATGCCGCAAAAATGAATTTCTCGGGAATTGTTTTGTAAACGCCCTCCCGCGGAGAAGTTTCTCGGATCCCCCTCCCAACGGGGAGCAGGTCAGTGCGTGGCGGGACCCCCCAGGGCTGCTGGTCCCACTCCTGCGAGCTCGGGGCAGGTCTTCAGGAGCCCCCCAACCGTGTCCACGACCTTCCCGCCCAGAACGTCATGTCCGCATACTGGATTCTTGCAGTAACGTATTTAGCCCTTGGGAGCACACAGGCCGAAAAAGACGCGTGCATCCCGTGACGTTTCTGAGCCCCTTCTGCGCGTCCGAATAAACCCGCTCGTACTCAGCCAGCACTGATCTGGACGTGAAATCCCCATCCTTGCTGTGGCCGAGGCTTCCGTGTGATGAGGCCTCGCGTACGCTGGTGCTTCCTGGCTTCGAAAGCCCCTTTCCCAGGAATGTCCCGTTTCCCGGCCACAGACGCTCGGGGAGCGAGGCGAGGGGGCCGGTATTCAGATACCCGTTGCTGGCAGAGCGCCCGGCCTCCCGGCGCGGCGTGTCCGCCGCGGGTCGGCCGCGCGTCCAGCCCAGGTCAGGTCCAGCCCAGAGAGTCGCGATTTTGAGTTTGGGCTGTGCCCTTCCCACATTTCCACACCTCCTTGCAGGCCTTTCGACAAGCAAGCAAGCCCACCTTCTGCCCCTGCCTTGACCGGCGACCTTACAGCATTGTCTCCCGGGGGTCTTCCTACCCCGTACAAGCACCTTGCTCTTCCTCACCCCCTTCACGTACACAGGCATGTCACCTGCTTTTACACCTTCTTTCTGTCCTCTTAAACACTCTCGCAAAAACCTGGCTCAAAAGCTACGTCCTTTCAAAAGCCTCCAGAGCCCCTCCATCTGAATTGCTAAAGCAAATAATATTGAGGGAATCAATTTGGCCATGATTTAAAAATGGATGGTGAGGTGTTTTGTTATGTTATTTTTCTCACCATGTATTTCTATCTTGTTTCTTAGAATCAATCCTAAACTTTTTCTCAGTAGGAATATTCTTTTATTTTCTTTGAATTCTCACAGTGACTGCAATATACAATGTATAATGTAGAACTTATCATGAAGGAACAGAGAAGGTGCTCAATAAATCTTTGTTGATTTTATTTAACATGGAAATGAGATTTTCTCACTGGAAATAGAATTTTCTAATAAGATGCCAGCATGCTTTGATTTTAAAAATATGCCTCTTCTAAAACTTTCTGAGAACAGGTGAAAACTCGATGCAGTTATCTAAAAGACAAAAACTCATCTCTTTTCAAAAGTGTAATAATTTAAAATGTATGCAAAAGCTAACCTTTGTACCCAAAACGCCACTATCAGAAATTGAGCCGTAGGTCATCTTGCACATGGTTGTTGTAGCTTGGATATTTCTAGTAGACGGCTCTCAGCAAATTGAGCAATAAGACGATGGAGACTCATGGACCAAAATGTCCCGTTCCCTGCCCATAAATGCAAGTGGGAGGATGAAGCTTCGCCAGGGGGACAGCAGAGTCCCCGCGGCCCCTGGACCGAACTCCCACTGCTTCTTCCCACTGTGAACGACCAGGTGAGGTGAGGGGCTTTGCGAAAGGCACAGGTACTGGGGAGGGGGGCGTGGGGTTGGGGGCAGCCACAGGTGTCGTCCGGGATGGAGCGGCCAGAGAGGCCCCCACACCACATGCACCACACTGCACGTTCTCTCCCAGGAGGGAAGGCCCTGGAAGCCAGTGGGGCTGGGGGCAAGCCCAGCCATGGGCAGGTTCTGGGGCCCAGGGAGCGACTCAGACAGAGGCGGCTCGGCTGTGTCTGCGTGTCCACGCAGCCCCCGTGGCCGGGGTTCCGGGGACGCACCGAGCCAGCAGGGAAACTCGGGAGAGGCTGGCCTTCCTGCCGTCCTTCCCTGCCTTCTCTGTGGCTCCTCTCCCTCGTGCTGCAGGGGCCCCAGGGCTCTGCTCTGCTCTTAGTCTAATGGCATGGACGACACACGTACATTTCCTGTGCACTCGGAATGGACTGGATCAAATGGGTCACGGCTAATGGAAGAGAATTCGATTGAGGGCAGAATAACAGAAACCCTGAGAAGTTGTCTCTGACAACTGAACTGAACATTCCCAAATTTAAAACACAGAGAAAAAAATGATCTTACCACAGATAAGGACAATTTGCATGTCTCATAAGTGAAAGAAAAACCAAGTCATAAACGCCAGTTTCCGCCCCAAACGTACCCTTCACGTCATGGTAGAAATCTGGAGGGAGAAAGAAATGACTCATTGTGGAATTTCTAAATATACATTCTGCATGCAGAGGCCTCTGGAGAGAATACCAACAACATCATAAAAAATAACACGAAGTATGGATTCAAAACAGGAATCCATTCTCCCACCTACGTGTCCGTCACTGACACCATCGGCCTGGTCCATCACCTGCAGAGTTCCAAGCACGCTGCCCGCTCCGCACTCACCCGGTCAACAAGGCAGGCTGGCTGGCAATCTCCCGTTCAGGCTCTGAGTTCAGAAAGCAGAGTTTCAGATTCCAGCTCGGCACCCACAAGATGTGAAAGTGGTGCTAAAATCGTCCCAGCCTCATCTTCGTGAGTCAAAGGGGCTGCCGAAGACCACCCATCACACAGAATTACTTAGACAGTAAGATGGAACAACGATATTTGTCTGGACCAGGGAGACGCCCTCCAGTGCCCTCACTTCCCCAGCTGGGGTCAAGGCCGTGGCACAGGGCAAACGTGACCGTGCCCCATCGGCTGCTGTGTCAGAAGCAGCCCCGTAGCTTCCCCTGCGGCCGCCTTTGCAAACTGCGCTCTTTTCTTTCTGTCCACATTGTTTCCTGAAGATTCAACAAAAAGAGTTTCCAGTGAAATAAAACACAGACACACTCCCTGTGGTCACCTCTTCTTAGCAGCAAGAGGAGGACCAGCCTCTCTTCCTCCCTGAAGCACGAGTTGCCGAGCTCAGCATGGGGAGAGGGGGGAAGGCTCAGGTTCAGAGGGCCGAGTGCGACAGGTGCAGGAAGGCCGGGGACACCGTCCTGGGTGGCGGGGCGGGGTCCTCTTCTGCCCCCTGCAGGGCAACGAGCCTGTCCCTCCCAGAGCGGAGACGCCGGTGTGGACATGGGTGGGGGGAGCGCTGACGGCCCTGGTAGATCCCAGCGCGCAGGTCGGGGGAGATTCTCTTGCAAGTATTTCTGGTGCCCGCCTTCGGCGTTTTGTTGTTTCAAAATGTTTCTGAGCGCAGCCAGATTCCTCGGTGTTGCATGCCTGCCGCATCCAGAGTTTCTCCTGCCCTCTTCGCCATTACCAGGAACGGTGTGTGTCCGCCACGGAGGGTTTGGCTTGGCACGGATCCCAGGGAGACACTCTCCAGGGGGCACACGCGCCCGGCCCTTCCCCCGGCGCGGAGGCTGAGCGGGGCTGAGAAGGTGGCACGGACTCCCGGGCCGGCGCTCCCTGGGCTGCAGCCCGACTCCTGCGAGCACGTGTCGGCTCCTTGCGCGTAGGAGCTCAGGTCACCTGCAAGGACAGGTGAACGTCAGGGCTTGGTACAGCGAGAAGTATCCTTGGCTAGATTTCACTTTTCCTGTGCCCCCTCCAAACCCTCCAAAGACCATGGCCTGGATGGCTGTTATTTCAGATTTGTGGAAGCTTACATAGTTATCTTACAGGGAATCTTGAAAAGATAAATGCAAACAAACATTAAAACAGACAGACATGCGAGCCAGCTGGGCTCTGGTAAGAAAATACGGACAGGGCATGAGCCTCTCACAGTCCCAGGGACTGGAGACCAGCCCGCCAACATGGTCCCCCCGTGTCCTCACCTGGCAGGGACAGGGAGGGGGTCAAGGGCTTGGATCTCTTTTTAGAGGGACACGCTAATCACCATGACGTCATCTAAACCTAATCACCACTAGTACATTCGAGATGAGGGCTTCCACCCGTGAAGCTGGGGAGACAGACTGTCAGTCCATCACACAGATACTTAATGTTCATTGGGTTGAAGAGATGAATGACACGGTGAAAAAAATCAGCTTTCTCATAATCACACCTTTAATAAAATGCACTTGAGCTGATATGTCCCGAGCCCGATGCGCTGTTCAAAGTGCTTTGAACACATTTTCCTTCGTACACACGTGAGAGGCCGGGATGAGGGAGCTCCTGTTTACAGGAAAGGAAACGGATGCTCAGAAACCTTAGGGTTTTGCCCAAAAGGCAAACCCACCGTGCAAACTCACGGTGATGCTGCCAGGGCTCCTGCTCCACGTCCGGGGCTTCCTCCCCCCCGATTCCTTGTTTGACGGCGTCCACGAGGACAGTGGGCACGTGCCCGGGGCTCCCCGCAGTGGCTCCTGACAGCACCCCCGCCCGCGGGGCCGGAGAGGCTGCCGCCACCTGGCCTCGTCCTCAGCCGATGGACCGCTGCCGCGGAGCGCGGCGGAGAAGGAGGAGCCCTCCCCGGGGTGGCCGGAATTTCCACTTCCCCTCCTTCCGGAAAGTCCGGTCGCCAACACCTTACCTACAAAGAGGAAGGGATGGAGGGAAGACAGAATAAGGCACAAAGCAGGTGCGATGTCAAGGAGAATTTGATTAGCACGAGGCTGGGACCCTGGCGAATAAAGGAATATGACAGTCCCCTTACGCTGCACAGGCAAGTTTGCCCCTGGGCTGTTTCTGGGTCTGACGTCACCCCTGTGCTTTCTTCTTACTTGGGAGGGTGGTGGAGTTCGCTCATCTCAAGTCATTTCGGTTACACCAAGGAAACAAGGGAACGTCTGAGCTTAGGGCACCTGCCGGGTCTGGCGGGACCGAGCAGAGGGCCAGTCACGTGCCGCCGCTGCCTGGGCTCCTCTGGGGAAGGGCCACGTCTTCACACCTCGATGCCTTTCGGAGTTTGTTCAAGAACATTTCTCCTCACAGGAAACAGATACCGGAGTTTCAGTGACTAATTAGGATTTAGCTCCCAAATTATCAGAAAGATGGATGGAAAGGAAAGAGGCCAGGAGGAAGGGAACGGGGCGTCCTCTGTGGGGGAAGTGACCACAGTTCTGCACCACGGACACAGCCCTAGCAGGCGCGTGATGGCCGTGAAGACCGGCCTGCTTCCGTCCCTACCTGCCCCGCTCCCTGGACCACTCAGACGGCGTGCGGTTGCCTGGCCATGCCAGGGCGCCGGACTCCGTGAGACCAGGCTACCAGGATGACTGTGCACACAGGCAGAAACTCCATCATCCTGGAGCTGGGTGGTGGGACGTGTCCTGCGGGAAGCCAGCTTGAATCCTGCCAGGGTGCCTGTCCGCTCTGCAAGACCGACTCATGTCTTCTCGTCTGTCCATCTTGGACCCATGCAGATCACAGAGTGTCGGGCCAGGAAGCCCAAGCAGTGTCCTCGTCACCTGCCACCTTGATCTCCGTGAGCGGTTGGCCCTCTGCAGCCGTAAAGTGTGGGGGGGTATCTGCCTCCCAGATGAACAACCCAGGGAGGACCTTCTCACCATCAAGACACACAGGCGGGCAGACAATAGGCATACAATTCTGTCACATGCGAAGGAAAACACCACCTCTGGGCCCTTTGGAAGGTGTGTATGGTTAGGAGGCACCTACCTAAGGCAGAGACACATGGAAAACCAAGGGCCCAGGGGACAGGCCCCCAGGAGACATGTTCTCCTCTGGGACCTCCCTCCTCCTTCCCTTCCACACGCCAGCCTCCTTCACCCAACGGCTGCTTCCACAGGGCCACGCTCCTTCTCTGCTCGTCCACGAAACTCTAAACACGTCCTAAATCCCACCCTCAAGGTGACTTGCTTTATCAAATTCTCTTTCTGACTAGGAGAACCCCCCACCTTCCCTGTGGCCCCGGCCAGGCCTACTGACTACTCCCGGTCCCGTGTTGACATTTCACTCTACACTGAATGTAATTCATCCAGTTTCACTGTTCAGCCTGTGCCGGGACCACCGACAAAGCCAGATGTGAGGCCAGCCCAGTGGGCCAACCCCGTGCCTTCTCAGCTGTGGCTCTGCGTCCCCTGTTCCTCCAAGCAGGTCTTGGCATTCTTGCTCGGTGCCAAGAGGCACACAGGGCGTGCCCGCTGCCACACCCCACCCGTCCGAACCGTGAGGAGGGACAGAGCTAGCTTATTCTGGGGGCGGGGACCACGAACCCCCTTTCCTCCACGCCGCTCAGCAGGATGGGCACGGATTGGCCGGCAACGCTGGTGCACGGATTGTAGGAAAGAGGAGCAGCCTCGCAAAGTTCAACATAATCGTGATATGAGCATATTTAACCAAGACGTCAACGGTGTTGCTGTTCAGGCTTTTTAGGCTCCCTGTCCCAAGATTAACTCATTGTTAGTACACTCTGTGATGACCCTAGACCATCTGATGGGGAGAACGTGGAGGGAAAGGAGGGAGATCGCTGTGATCCCCCCACACACACAGGGCCACGTGCTCCTGCAGCTCTGCAGGCCCCGAGTCCCGGTGAGTCAGCAGACCCTCGGGCAGCCCGGGGTCTGGAAGGGATCTCCTTTCAGAAAAGCTCTCAGGCTGGCAATGGCCTTTGCAAGTCTAGGCCTTCACAAGAAGAAGAATCCTGAGTCTGGGCATTGAAAGGCCCGGAGATCAGGGTGTCAGTTAGGAGTCGCCCAGATCACCATAAAATAATTGAATTAGAGGTAGAGGACCCCACACACGACTACTCCAAGATTCGCCAGCGTTTGACCCTGGTCAACAGAGAAGTAAAGCAGGTTATATTTGACTTGCCATCTTCTGAAGAGCTCACGATAAAATTGGGAGACCAAAAATGTTCATAATTTAACTAATTCATATTTGACTCTCACAAAAATGACTATTCTGTAATGAAAAGACATGGAGCAGGCCCCAAATCCGGGTATGGAATCGTTCCCATCTCAGAAGTTCCGGGCATGTCTCTTGGTCCCAGAACAGGCCAGCCTCGTCGACCGGCCCCTCGTGAGCAGGAGTCCTCCTCCTAAGGGTGGGCAGAGACGAGATCGGGACACGTCCTACTGTGTCTGAAGCGTGGGGACCAGAGGCTGTGGCAGGCCCCCAGCAGGGCAGCGAGGAGCCCGGGTCCCGCCCGTCCCTGCAGGAGGAACCGAAGGCAGGCAGCCCAGAGCATCACCCCTCCACAACCCCGGCCTCCACCTCCTCAGCCCTCCCACCACGGTGGAGCAGGCTCACCGTGCAGCCGCTCAGGGCACCCCCGCTGAGCCAGCTCACACCTGTGGCCCTCCGCCCCCCACCTGCGCTGGCAGCATCACGGTGGCCAACCACCCGAATGGCATGACCACAACCCTGCATTCCATCAGGACTGGGGATACCAGAGTCAGGAGGGCCACGCTGTGGGCCTTAACCAACCCCAACAGCCACACAGAGAAGGATCGCGTGCCGAAGAGATGACACCCCGCCCCCCCCCAGCCGGCAATGGAATCGGGACAATCCTATTGCCATGAAATGTCATTACCGTAAGAAAAGGACATGTGTTTCAGGGGCTCGGATCTGTGTCCTTGGCAGTGTCCAGGAAGACACGGCACTTACCAAACAACAGAAACCATTCACGAGATGGGAGAGGTCCATATGGTAAAGGATTATGAAAAATGTGTGAAAGCATGAAAATGTGGCCACAAAACCACAAGTCCCAGTGGATATAAACATAAAACAGCGATGGATCAGAACCTAATGAGAAGAAGCACTACTGGAGGAAATACCGTTAAAATCTGTCTGAATGAGGAAACAATTGAGATTGCAAATGGAAAGGGCTCACAGAGAGCCAGGAAAAAAATAAGGAAAAAGGCAAATCGCCTAATTATATCTTGATAAAACTGTTGAAACTGTCAAATCTAATACTCTTAAGTTAGAGAAATAGTGTGAACAGAAAATTACATGGAAACAAGCAGTCGGATCAGTGTTCACGTGGGCAGTGCTAAATTTACTTCAGTGTTTATAAAATGGAATGTGCATATGGGAAAGTTTGAGAACCTCGGCGAGTTGTGGGAGTGTGTGAGTCCGGACGCCACAGTAGCAAGGCGAACTATCCAAGGCAAAGCCACAGAGCGTGGCAAAGATGCTGGCTGATGCTGATTAATAAAGGAAATTGCTAATAACAAATGTAAAATTTATTAGCACTTACACACCAGAGTAGAATACCAACTAAAGCAAACATGATCCACGTAAGTGAAGAACTGACAAAATCATAGCTAGTGAGGTTCACTTTCCTGGTTCCAGAGGAGGGAAAGCAGATGTGAAGTGAGACGGAGCTGGTGCAAAGATACGGTACGTACCCAGGCCTGCCGCACAACTTTCTATTCTTTCTGTACATTAGCAACATCTCCTTCACAACAAAAATTAAGTAAATATATGAAAAAATCTGCAGACTGGGAGAAAATATTTACAAACACCCACCTAATACAGGTATTAACTCCAAAATATATAGGGAATTTTTATAACTAAGAGATAAGACAGCAAACTACAGGTAAGTGGACCAAAGATTTGAACAGACATGTTACCAGAGAAGATATGGTCCCCCCTCATAAGACAGGAAAACAGGGTCACCAACACTGCCAGACAGAGACCAGATGGCGGCAGTGACAGCCAATAGCCATGCCAATGGGGCTCCAGGATGGGACAGCTGAAAGTCTCACGTTTAGTGGGAATGCAGGAAAGAAAAGAAGGTAAAGACTTATGGTTTCTTGTGCTGTTCAACGTGCGCTCACCATAAAATCCCACAATCCCATGCTCCACATTTACTAGAGAAATGGAGCACATGTGCACAATTAGTGTCCAAATGTTTACAGTACCTTTGTTCTTCATAGTCACAAACAAAGTACAGGGACACCTGGGGGGCTCCATCGGTGAAGCCTCTGCCTTCGGCTCAGGTCATGATCCTGGAGTCCCAGGATCGAGTTCCACATCGGGCTCCCTGCTCAGCATGGAGCAGTCCACAAGCCTGCTTGTGCTCTCTGTCTCTGACAAATAATAAATAAAATATTTAATGAAACAACAAAGTACAACCAGAACTGTGGTCCAATAAGCAATTTCTGCTGTATCCACACACGATGCAATGCTCTTCAGCAATCAAGAGGCATGAGGAATCTCAAGGGCATGAAGCTAAGAAGTCAGAGACAAAGATCAAGTATCACTTATTATGTATTTTTTTAAGAGACAGAGAGAAAGATAATCCTAAGCAGGCTCCACACCCAGAATGAGCCCCACTCAGGGCTTGATCTCCTGACCCTGAGATCATGACCTGAGCCAAAATCAACAGTCAGATGCTTAACCAACGGAACCACCCAGGCGCCCCTCAGTATTCTTTTTTTTTTATTTTTTTGAGATTTTTTATTTATTTATTTGACACAGAGAGAGATCACAAGGAGGCAGAGAGGCAGGCAGAGAGAGGAGGAAGCAAGCTCCCTGCTGAGCAGAGAGCCCGATGTGGGCCTCGATCCCAGGACCCTGAGATCGTGACCTGAGCCGAAGGCAGAGGCTTTAACCCACTGAGGCACCCAGGTGCCCCTCCCCAGTATTCTTTTTATATGGAATTTTAGATCAGGCTAAGTGAGGGGGACAGCAAACAGACTGTGGTTTTCGGGGTCATGGGTGAAGGCCGAGGGAATTGGGGTGAAGGTACTGGTCGGGCTCACCATTCCGGTGCCACACACCCAGCCGCACATCTACGTAAACACTCCTCAGCCGAAAAACTTAAAAATGGGGATTTTTATTATATGCAAATCACATCTCCATCGACCTGACACAAATGTTACATGAATATAGATTATGTATGTTATATATAATGTATTTAAATACCCTTACCATTTCATTTCATAAACCCCAAGATTTCTTTTCTAAGAAAATACATATATATGCTTTCTTTCAAGGTACACACTTATGCCACAGAACACAATTTGTGAAATGCTGCACAAAGGCCCTATTAAGATCAAGAACAAGCTGAGAATGTCACACATGGCGGATACTTAGCACCAATTCCAGAAATCCAAACCAGTGCAGATGTGTTAGGGACAAATAATCCAGAGACGCGGCCGACGGAGGCAGAGAGGAGGTGACTGTGTGCAGCTGCTGGGGTTCCCACTGATAAGCCTACAGAGTCGACTGAGGCAGTATTAAAACGAGGAGTTCAGAAGCACGTCCACTTACACGATGGAAACTAACCCCCAGGCGCAATGACAAGTAAATGGAGGTCAACACGAAGAGGCCAGACCCAGCTCTTCTGCATCTCAGATGAGCTGAATTTAAGACATGTTTTGGAAGTGAGATCACGTCCGACAGGCCAGAGCCTGTGCCAAGTCACATCCAGAGCGCGAGGCTTCCCCCAGGAGCACCCCTGGCACAGATCAGCCCCGGGCACGTATTTGTGGGAGGGGGGCAGGCAGGGGGGGTACCCGCTTACAGAGCCACTCTCCCTCTCTCTTGCGAACCCCTGGAGGAGAAGGTGGGCCTGAGCCCTGCAGTGTCCCTCGTGCACAGGAAACCCGCAGTCTGACCATGGGCAGGCGATGCCCCCAGGCAGGGCCGAGCTTGCCTTTGCGGAGAAGGAGCAACGGCTGAGGGGAGAGCCCTGCCTCCTAAGGGCGCCATGCTCTTCCTCCCTGCTGCGCAGGAGCAGGTGCACCAAGCCGACCCTCCTCCACCCACACGCTTTCTGCAGGGGAGTGTTTTCTTCCCTGACCAGTGATCAAGTTTGCAGAGGGAATTATTTTAATAGGCACAGGACTGCATTCTCTCTCGAGTTCTAGAGCTTCAGCAGGTCGTTAATTCATGTACCAAATGCAAGTGCAAAATGGTCAATAATGAGGAGAATGGGGCTCAGAAATGACGGTCGTGTCCCATGGGTCTCTCATTAAGGAAGCTGGCTGTCAGGGCCGGAGGGCCTCATGAGGAGTTCCGTCAGCTCGCTCCAGTGCACAGCTCTCACTGACGTCCTACCTGAGGCTAGATAAAGAATAAGGTTGGATGGCGGCACCTGGGGGGCTCAGTCCTTGGGCGTCTGCCTTCGACTTGGGTCATGATCCCAGAGTGTTTGGATCAAGCCCCACATCGGGCTCCCTGCTCAGCGGGAAGCCTGCTTCTCCCTCTCCCACTCCCCCTGCTGGTGTTCCCTCTCTCGCTATCTCTCTCTCTGTCAAATAAATAAATAAAATCTTAAAAAGAAAAAAAAAAGAATGAAGTTGGATTTAGTTATTTCTTGGCTGAGATTCTGGGTCACATGACTAAGACACGTACAGAAATCTCATTTATGCCACTCAATGAATTGATCGAACAAAATAAGTAAAAAAACAGGAAAATCTCAGAGGCCTGGATTAAGTACATCTGTCCCACTAGCAAGGACATTGCAGGAGGAAATACAAAGCTCCCTTGACCTGAAGTACTGACTTGTCGTTATGTTCAGCCTGGGTGTGAGAGAGGCAGGGCCAGTGTGGCGGGCCTGTGCCCGCGGTCCTGGCAGAGACCCCCGGCCGGGCGCTGCCCCGGGACGTCCTCCGGCCCCGGCTGGCCCGACTGTGCAGACGCCGACGGGCCCGTGTTTGGCCACACGTT
>LNAC01000076.1:3003598-3023578 GCA_002007465.1 Ailurus styani | reverse complement strand
CACAGCCACGCGCTCGGGCCGTCGGGCCGCCGCTGGAACCGCACAGCCCCGGGAAGTCCTGCTCCGCTCAGAGCCCGACTTGCCGCACGCGGTGTTTCCTCCTGGTGCGTCCGCTGCCCGGACTAGCGGAGGGGCTCCCCGCTGTGCTTCGTCCTCCAGGCCTGCTGGTCCCCTGACTCCGCTGCCGCACCCCCGGGCTTGTCGGGGCCGGGATTTAGGAGGTGGAGGGGCGTCCCTGCCCGCCCCAGCCCTGCACCCACTCTGACCTCCCAGGACCGGCTCTCGCTGCTCTCGGGGGCCTGGAAGGTGAAGCCTCCCACCCCCCCTTGCCCTCGGAGGTTCTCACTCACTGAACCCCAGGGCCGGCCGTAGGCAGGAAGGGCAGCCACAGGGACAACGCATCCCTCGGCCTGGGACAGTCCTCCCCCGACCCTGCGCCACAGCCCCGCGGGCCGGGGCTTCTTAGGGACGCTCCAGAGAAGCCCCGGGGAAGACGGAGGAGTGTCCCTGACCCTCGGGAGACCGAGTTACCTCCCGAAAGCTCACCTTGGAAATTTCCGGGGGGAAGCGGGGGCTGTGTGTTTGCAAGAATCGCAGGCGAGTCCTACAGAGATTCGCATCCGAGAACGTGGAGCACCTGCTCCGGCGCCTGGTTTTAACGCTGGCGCCGGGACGTCCCCCCACTCCGGGCGTCCCGAGGTCAGCTGCTCGTCGCCGTCGCGCGAGGGGCCTCGAGAAGGACGGGAGGGCTGTTCTCCCCGCACCCATTCTGGGGCGACCGGCCTGCGGGGAGGCCCCCGGGGCGTTGGGAAGGCCTGCAGCCGGCTGTCGGAGCAGCCACGGTGAGAAGCGCCGGCGAGATTTTATGTTCATCCTCAGCTCGTCGTGGCTCTTACCCACTCACGCAAGTTTTACCTCTTCCTATTTTATTTAGAGTTTTTATTTCAAATGCTCAGAATTGTAGCCCATGCTTTTGGCCACCGGTAGGTAGAATGATCACCTGCCCAGCAGCCAGCCAGTGCGAGGAGCATGAATGCGTTTTCTAACACTGCAGTATATCTGCCTTCCGGTGAAGCTTGCTGTGTGACCCGTCCCCGGTGGAGGCACGGGGCCTGGTTACCACGTTTCCCACGCCCACAACCCCTCCTCCAGGGCGTCCGTCTTTGTTCCGGCAGCCTAGCGGCCGCAGATCCATCAAATCTGAATTCTAGCTCAGAGGGGACAAGAGCTCTTTCTTTAAACCTGTCGATGAGATTCAGTGATGCAGTATAAGGAGTCTGGGTCGGTGCCTAGCACGTACCTGGACCCCAGGAAATGGCACTGCGGTCCCGGCCCCCATCGAATGTTGTGTTTCTCCAGGAAACACCACCAGACAGGCATCCCCTCACATCCCACGGAAGGCTCCTTTGGTCTGGTCCTGCTCTCCCACAACCCTCACCCGCCCTCCACCCTGGCCCGCAGGTGCTCTGACACCCCACGGGCCCGTCGGGTGGGAGACAGGTCCCAGCGCAGTCCGCGCAGAAGCACAGGAAGGGACAGGGGCCTGCGCTTACCACACCCGGCACAGCTCCGCCCGGCTCGGGAACGGGTTTGCTGCCAAGGGGAGCGACGGCTGAAAATGCACCGGGTAGACAAGACGGGGCAGAAGGTTCCGCTCCTGGGATGAATGGAGAAAACCAGTAGCTTTGTGGAGAGGCCTGGAGAGGGCTCCGTGGTTCATCTCTCCAGAGGAAGCTGCTTCGAGTGATTCGAAGTAGTTTAATTCATTGCACTTTACTGCACTTAAGAGGTGTCTTATTTTCTTCTGACCGTTTTCAAGGACTTGTAGAGCCCATTTAGGACAAGGACTATTCACCTTCTCTGCCGGGCCTGCCCCCTCCACACACAGCGAGGCACCTTAGGAACGCAGGAAAATTCAGTGGAATAATTTTGGTGGGAATGTTCCCACTGCCACCTGCTTACTCATTTGTCACCAGCCCTTTGGGCGAAGTCCGCAGGGGGAAAGCGTGTGCTAAGAAGGAGTCAGACATGTAAGGTAGGATCTGTCTAGAATTTCAGTGACTTAGAGCCTAAATGACATAAAGAAGGCTGTATTTTCTATGTTAACAGTAATGAGATTTTCGCATAGGGAAAAGATATTGTACTTATTTTTATTCATTAAGTCACACATATACTTACACATGACACACAACCGGCAACTGATTCTCTGTAAGAACTCAAATTTGCAATCTCGACTTGTTCAAACCACAAGAAATTTGGTACAATTTTTTCATGCATTCCTAAATAATATCTAGAAATATCCATGGCCTGCATGAATGTTCACTGAAAACACAATGTGTCATGTTCATAAAGGCCAGAAGTTCTTTGGTGAAACAGTTTTCCAGACAATCATGGTTTGGATGAGGGATGGGTTGACGGTTCGGCTCGGAGCTTCCAGGGGACCTCAAATGAAGGGCTGTTTTCTGTACACTTTGGATCTCATCCTTCATCGAAAACAAAGTCACTCATTGTGCAGCCATTTGAAAACTGAAATCTCAGGCAATCCTCAGGACGTTTTCTTGTGAGACACGGGTCTTTGTTCTTTCCCGCGCGCCAGGCATTGAATTTCTTCCCTTCCTGGGAGCCAGAGTTAGCCCTCATGGGAGACAATACACCTCCGGCCCCAGGAGCCCTTCCCGGCCCCCAGGACCTGCCCCCCACCTCCAGGGAGCACCCAGCCTTCTCGGTCTGACCCCTTTCTGCAGCCCCTGGACGTGCGTGCTCCTCCTTCCCCGTGGGGCTTGCGCAGTGAGTCCGTGCGCCCGAGGTGCCACAGCCCGGGCCTCCCTTCTCCTCGCACCCACCCCCCCGTCACATCGGGAGTGCTGTCCCCGACGCAAAACTGCCCGTCCCGGGCTCCCAGCCCTCCAGGGCGGTCCCCCAAACATACCGACGGGTCCCAGCTACCTATTACATTTATCAAGGCTTAAGCATTAATCACGTTTATTCACATTAACTTCGTTACAATACTATGAAAATTTCCCATTATGAAAATCCCATTTTTTAATTTCTTGAAATTCTTTGCAAATTTCTTTTCCCCTCACCTCCTCTCTTGCTTACCTTTATTTTCCCACTTAAACCTTCTACTGAGGAGCCCTCAGACTCTTAAAATTGCTCAACTACCTGACCTACGCTCTCTTCCAAAGACATGGAGGCTTTCCCAGCCCCGGCGGTCTTCCTTACTAGGTTGCTTCCTGGCGAGTGGATAAGACTGTGAATGAGGCCAAACACCCTGACAAAATGTCCCTGTAGTACAAAAGAGTTGATGACTGCGATTCTCAGCTGGTAGGTTGCTGAGGAGACCTGTTACGTAATTAGGGTGCCCTCCTTTATATAACCTCCTTGATTCTTGTTGTTCCTACCAAAGAATTCTCTTTTCACGTTCACAGTAAAAGCCCATGAATTTCAATACAGTCNAGGGGGGAAGCAGGCTCCCCGCTGAGCAGGTAGCCCGACGCGGGCCTCGATCCCAGGACGCTGAGATCATGACCTGAGCCGAAAGCAGAGGCTTTAACCCACTGAGCCACCCAGGCGCCCAGGGTGTCCTCCTTTATATAACCTCCTTGATTCTTATTGTTCCTACCAAAGAATTCTCTTTTCACGTTCACAGTAAAAGCCCATGAATTTCAATACAGTCACCAGGGAATGACCCTAATCATTTTGCCCCGGGGAGGCAAAAACATCCCCTTGGTACTACCTTGTAGAAAAGAGCTCCCTAATTTGCATTTAGTACATTTGTATAGGAGCCTTCCTAAGAATATCATTTTTAACAGCAGCAACTTGAAATCAATCAAAATGTTCAATATTAGAAGAATGGTTAAAATTAATTCCGTTGTTGGAATTACAGGAACTATACAGCAAGCACCGTGTTAATGTGGGACTTGCTGTGGTCTAGTTCGGAAGGTAAGATCATGTCATCATTGCAATTAGATAAAAAAGCACTAAGTGTGGCAAAGACCGTTCACTACCAGGTGCTTTACACTAAACACGGGTGTGAGTGTCACTCACTCCAGTGGGACACCCAGCTCCTTACTAAACCCACAACCGTACAAGTGACATCTGAATGCTGAAGAACAGGTCTGTGGACACGTGTTAACAGGCTCTTCTGTCCGACCCCTCTTTCTAGTGGGTCGTCATAGAGCTTGATTACCCCTAAGCTGTGTGAAGTCACCAAACCCCTGGTACCGTAGCAGAGTGTCGTCAGTCTACGTGAGGAGCCTCACCCCTGCTCCCACGTGTAAGCCGGGGGCTGCCTCCAACCATTGCTGGTTGGACACGCATGGTGCCAACGGTGGGGTGAGGTTCTGACAGCACCCCCCCCCAGAGCACCTGCGAACCCAGGTGACAAAGCCAAGTGCCCAGCAGCACCGCAGAGGCCCAAACCTTTTAGACAATAGCCCTCGTGGGAGATCTGGAGAAGGCTATGCACACTCTCTAGGAATAACGCGTTTAAATACATAAAACAAGGTGCACCGGGTTACAAAAGAAGCCAATTATATTGAAATATATAAAGAAAAGTATTCAACAGTAACAGATGTGCTTCATTATCAGCACATTACATAATAAGATCTAGCAATGAGCCTCATCCTCCGTGACGACCACGGAATTATCTGCAATTTCCATTAGCAACGAAGGGGTGGATGCTGCTTTCAATACTGTGATTCGTTTTCTATGTTAATACTAAAAGGAAATGCTAGATTTTAGGTTGAAATTAGTAAAAACAAGGAGACAGTTTTTTCCCACCCAAGTTTACAGAACCCCTCACAGACTCGGGACGGGGTGCTCGGTGGACACCAGTTTGAGCGTCGCCGCCAGCAGAACCATGTGTGTGTCCTTTCCTTGAGCTCCTTCGTGGTTGGCCACAGCAGGTTTGCCTTGTGCTTCCAAGTCTGATGAAGAAGAGTTCTGAGTAGAACCTTTGATCGCCCCGGCTTTCCCTAGGGCACGTGTGAGTCCTTCCCCTCTGGCACCAGGAGCCGTGTTCCCGGACCAAGCCATACACCTGTCCATTCACCGGGGGTGAACCTCGGGGAGGCCCCTGGCTGAGAGATGCACGTCCCATCCATCACTTGGGTCCTGCAAACATGCCCGGAGGTCTTATTCCCAGGGCTGGAAGCCTGGCTGTAAAGGTTTAAACAACAAGGAAACATGGATGAACACGTTGTAACAGAAGAAAGAGAGGCGTCGGCCACAGGAGAGGCCGGAAGGACTAACTGAGCAACTAACCACAGGCAAGAAATGTTTTCATCTTGAGAATTTATCACTGTAACTCCACAGCTCCTTCCTCCGTGGGAATCCAGCGCATGGGGTGCTTTAGTCTAACAAATTATCTCCACCTCACAAAGAATACTAGATTCAAAAAGGTGCCGACTTTAATAGCTTTCCTGAAATGTACACCTCTATGCACCTCATTGTAAAGTCAAATAATAAGTCCAAGCAAAGGGTACAACCTTTCAAAAACTCAAAAATGATCCCCACTTTCTTTCCTCTTTTTGCCCACTTTATTTCTAAAACGACTTCCCATAAACAAGGAAACTTTCAGTATGCTGTTGCTTAAGATGAAACTCATCAAATGACAAATATCAGTGCACTGCTTGATTGGAATCATCAGTCAAGTGGAAATATTTACAGAATAAAATCAATATGTGTCATTATAAATTGCTTTTTAGTTACAAGAAATGATCTCAGATATTCTTCTACTCATAATGCGTTTCATAAAAAAATGTTCAATAACATTGCATCCATGTCTTCCAATCCATCACCATGACTGAGTGCTTTGGATTTAATATTTCAAGTTGTCAGATGCGTCTTCACAACAGCCACACTCAATTTGTTTTATGGCATTACATTAAATGCAGCATCACAATGAATTATACTCATAAAATGCTGTTTATGAAACTCAGTAATTAAGATGGGATGATTGTGTACTCTGAAACAGTTTATCATTGAAAACAGCTTGATAGTGACTAGTTCATCTACTTTCATGATATATACTCATGTCATACCTACATGTTATGCCAATAATTTGTTTTCTTGAAAAATAGACCAAAGGATACTAATTTTTCACTGTTAAAGTAGCACAATACATATGAAACTATTTAGGTGATATAATCAGATAACAAAAATCTTTTCTTTTTTTTTTTTTTAAAGATTTTATTTATTCATTTGACACAAAGAGAGATTACAAGTAGGCAGAGAGGCAGGCAGAGAGAGGAGAGAGGAGGAAGCAGGCTCCCTGCTGAGCAGAGAGCCCGATGCGGGCCTCGATCCCAGGACCCTGGGATCATGACCTGAGCCGAAGGCAGTGGCTTTAACCCACTGAGCCACCCAGGCGCCCAAAAATCTTTTCTTATATAAAGAATAATTTATAGTATTTTTGGTCAAAGATAACACCCACATGCATGGGAAATGTCCCTCTAACGAGGGAATAAGCAAGATCCATGTTGCCAGGAAGAGGGCAGGAGAAGCAGGGTACACTCGGACCACATGTCTGGGGGTTTTGTTTGTTTATGAACAAGTTTACTCCGACCTCAGCAAAATTCATATTTATGCAATTCTTCCAACAAAAGGGCCAATATCCAATGTCTAACCGAGGTCATTGCAGGTGGTTAGGGGGAGACATGAAAGAAAGCAAACAGAAGTCAGGGAACAGACCCCAAAAGACACCTTCAATCCCTTCCCCATACATAGCAGATGACAAGCGATACCTCTAGTGTTCTTTGTTAAAAAGCTAAATTTCTTCATGAAAACTAAACAGCCTTCCCCAAATCATAACGGAGGAATCATGGTAAGACACCTTGCCGGGATCAATGGTATCCTAGTTTCTTACTGATGTGTTCTTCCTAGAGAAAAGTCTATAAACCTCGTTGAACAGAATTTGGTCTTCTATCACTACGCACATCAAAACAATCACTTTGTTCAGGTATGGAAAGCAGAGCCCTCAAGTATGGGGGCAGGTCAAACCCGTGGAGGCCCCTCAGGTGAGGAGACTAAGCCCAGAAAGGAAGTGAGTAGAATTCCCTCAGAATATTTGATCAGATACATTGGCATGTGCCCCTAGAAACCATAGGTTAATAATGCTTTTATAGATTCTAGCAAAAATAATTTTCTGGTTTGTGTAAGATACATTAAGTTTCTGACCAATGCTTTCATTTTGTGGCTAAAAAGAAAGAAAAATGTACAGTCACGGTGGTCACATAATCTAGGGACTATTCAACTCAGGGATGTATCATATTATATTTCATAGTAAATAATGAAAATGCCTCGATATCACATAATGAAGAAAAAGATGTAGCCCAGAAAGCTTCTGTGAATGCACACATTAAGAGAACAAATGATCCAGGTCATTTCCTTAGCTGTATTAGGAAGCCAAAAAAACAATTCTATTAAGTGAAACTAAAATTTAGACATAACGGTTACTTTGCTTCAGAATAGAAAACATCGAGCCTTTCACTTGGAAAATTTCTCAAAGCTGAGAGCAGCATAATACAGTTTGTATTTCCAAACACCTAGTGGAATCCTTCCAATCCAGTGGTGTTGGCCCAGGTTCCTACACAGGTCAGAGTTCAGTGTCAAGGTCAAAGGTAGAGCCCTCAGTGTGTAGACTCCCAAGAGAGATTCACGGACACTCCAAGTGCCGCCTGCAGAGACTGATAAAATGTGAGCAAACACCATGTAAGTCCTAACCACGTTGATTCTTCCACTTAAAAAACATGAGAATCTACTGGCACCCACGTGTAAATGGATTCTTTTTCCTGTTTCTAGGTGTCTAGAAGTAACTAACAAAAGGGGAAGCCAAGCTTCCCACATTCCTTTGGCATTTCGGATCATCGGGCCCAGCATACCTTTTATAGGTAAAATCGTAAGTGAGGTCTATGCTCATTGTAATATGCCTCATGTCCTGTAATATTTAGTTGGAACGCCCTTTGATGTTCTACCTATTTCTTAATGCGTCAAACAGTTACTCTCCAGTCTGCAGAAATGTTCATTTCGATTCAGAAAAGCAGCCACACCTCCCATATAGATAAGCCATCTTCTTTACCAGGGCAGGAAGCATAAATCCTAGGAAAATTTGAACTAAACCACATGACACCAGTGTTCTTAGGAACCGAAGAAATGCGATTCAGGGGTGTGGATCAACTTAACATTCTTGGTTCCACTGATGGGATGGTCTCTAGAAAGACCCTTAAAAAACAACAAAACAGAACAAAAAACCTAACAAACTTTTCTCGAGTACTATTGATAAGTTTTAGAGAATTTTAGAACACGGAAATGCCCATCAGCATCTCGCAAACACTCTACTCACGTGGGGGAGGAACCACGACTTCTCGCCCCCTGTTCAAAGTGCCGTCTCTACAGTAGTTCTCGAGAAAGTGAAACGGGACACAGACGATGAAATCAGTCCTTTAGACAGTCTTTCTATCTCAAACATGTTTGCCTTGAGCAGTTTCTCCTCTCCTTCCCACCAAGAGATCAACGTAATTAAAATAGCCACATCTATGGGATTTACTTTTTTTTGAGATCCCCACCTAGCAACTGGATCCATGATATCTACCCTGGGCTGAGCCCTTGCTGTGCACCAGGCGGCTGCAGCCACATGCCCGTTGTCATGGCCCCCGGGAGACGGAGGCTCCAGACCAGGGCTGGGAAGCAGGAGAGCAGAGGGTCCCACAGGGACAGGCTGCGCCGGCGGGGGAGGCAGAGGGGGTGGGGGAGGCGGAGGCCCTGCACCTGCCCGTAACAGACGCCAAGCATTTGAACTTCAACGGTAGAAAAAAAAAAAACCAGTGTCTTTACATGAGAAAGAAGATGACTCAAACACACAATTGCGTCTTCCAAGGATTGGTGAGAAGGAAGAAAAAGCTATATTAAAAACCACAAAACAATTTTTATTCCTTGAAATGCAGCAAAAGGTTAAGGAGAGGAAACATGAAGAGAGCACACAGAGGTCAAAGCATATTACATACAAATTAATGTGACAGGAAGGATGCAAATTGAATTTTAAAATGCCATCATCTCATCCTGAAATAAAGCTTGTAAGAAGGACGTTGAAGAAAAGGGGCTTTTGAAAAATGAACTCTGATATGCTAGTGCATTATATGCATAGCCTATTGTAGAAATAAACCCCAAATGCTTACGTTCTAGCAAGCCATTATTTGACAATGGAAGGTAGATGTGATTGTATCAGGGAATGTGGCAGACGGATCGAGTATCAAGACTCAAGAATGTGTATGTGGGATGCATGTGCACATAGGATACATATCACAGAACTAAGAAAGCGTGTCTCTCAAGTGTTTACTTTGATTGTTCCAGACGGCAAAATATATGTTCTTTTAGAGGTGAATTTAGTGCATCGCTGTTTGGAAGAATAGATATCAAGATTTAATATTTTGATATTAAAATAGTATTTGTATAGCCTCATTCCTGTGAATAATTCAGAATTTTAAAACTTGTGTCTTTGTTAGTAAAATTTTTGTGAAGCTGGAAAACCAGAGCCCAACAATTAATAGACTTTGAGGCCTATTGGGATTATCTAACTAATGTCTGATGATCAAATCTTTTTCTGTCTGAATTCCTGCTACCTACACATGTTCACACGAAATGTATTTTCATATTACATGCGTAATATGTAATATTATGCACTATATAATATTACATAAATTACATAATAGGTAAACATAAATATTTATTACAGAAGCATTTATAAATCACTTTTGTTAATCTGCAGGGAAGTAGAGAAGATATTTAAGGTGGGAGTCGGTGGGGACAGCTGTAGGTGAGGGGAACACGGGAGGATTCTATGTGAAAAATTGTCTTAGACAAATTCGAAAATCAAGGCAACATTAGTAGAGTTGTCCGGTTCTTTCTGCACAGGATAAGGATTTTAGCATGTTTGACGCTACAGCTCAGTAGAGCCAACAAAGCTCAGCGAAGAGGGGCATTTTGGGTCACACGGCCACTTGGTGACTGTGGTCCAGTGCGTCATTCTCCACTGCAGGCGGCATGGCCCTCCTCCCAACCTCTGGGCTGTGATGCTCCGCTCCACGTTTTCCATGAAATCCACGTGGCATCTTTTCCTACAACAGGGACTGTGATGCATACTGTCTGCTGGCTCATAGGGCCCTTCTCCCACATAAGCTCGCAGCCTTTCTTACCTCCTGATTATATGCTGAAGCAATATTCCTCAACAGGGAGTATTCTGCCTCCAGAATCCAAGAGATACAGGGATTATTGTTCCTTCTAAGCAGTGACAGCTCCATGATGGGACGAGTTGTCTATTACCCTGAATGCCTGCCCCCCATCCCTGCCTCCTAGTCATTCGACCAATGTGGTGGACCCCCGACTCTTTGTAAGCCTTACCTCACCCCCTCTGAGGCATGCATGTCTTGCAAGAACTTCCTATGTGCCAGCCACTTCCTGCCCATTTGATCCAAATTGCATGATGTCCTCAATCTAGTACACCCAGTTGGTGTCCAACTGATCCAGGTCTGTGTGGGCTACCATATTGCAGAGGTGGAAACCACAGCCCTGGTATGGGATTATAAACACATGCTGGTGTCCCTTCCCAGGGAACGCAAGCTGCCTCTGACCCTCCTTCTGATAGGATGGAAAAGAACACACATACACCAAGTCAGTGGCCACACACCATGTGTCCAAGGCCATGAGAACCTGCACCAGCAAATATTCTACATCTGGAACATTACCTATAGGACTCGGTGGCCCACGTGCATCCTCAGGCTGTCTCTGGTCTGGGCCAGCATTGGCAGATGAATGAAATGGAGAAGGCCACCGTCTTGCATACTTTAGGTACTTTAGGGTGGCACCAATTTCTGGCCCCTCCCCCAGGTGCAGTACTGCTCTAATCTGATCTCTCTGTTAGCATGGGGACATCCTAGCAATTTTCACTTAACCTTCCCAGGAATCAGTGCAGGGTTTGGGTTCATTGCCAAGCTTACATTTGGGACCAGGGAAAAGAACACCAGGGTCAATGAACCACTGCAGGTACAGTCTGGGCAGGGCTCCATTTGCCCCTGTGTGTTCTCACTCCTCAGAGGGGCCACGGTCATGTGTCAGTATCCAGGCTTTGGTATCATGTAGGCCCTGTGTCCAAGCATCCTGGCAACTGTGGGAGGCCCTCCTCTACGTGCGTGCAGGTGCTCAACCTCCTGGAGGCTCCTGTGGGAAGAAACGGAGTACCATTACTGTATGCGTTCACTGTGGTCTTATACCTTCCTTCCCCTGGGGACACAGCCTCTGCCAAACATGGGCTCCTGGGACTGAAGACTAGTTCAGATCTAGGAACTGGGAAAGTGACTGGGACTATCTGCTGGGACAGCTGCCCTCATCTCGCTGCCCGTTGCTAATTTGGCTTTACTGCAGAGATGGAGCATCACTGTTGCTGCCTGGTGGTCCCTGCTGCGGTCAGGACAGCCGTGCCCCATTCACCATCTGCAAGTCTCCCTGCAGCCCCATGACTGTGATCACTGCTACCAGGCGGCTCAGGATGGTTCCTGCTAGGCCCAGCCGTGCTGGGGTCTTCTGCTCTTCATTGCTGGTTACAAGGAAATAGTGGCCACAAACCCTCCCTGATGCTTTGCCTCCACCACAGTAGTGGCCGTGGCGCTTCCCTCACCCTGCTTCAGGGCTTCCAGACTGGTTGTGCTGCTCAAGATTCACAAATTCACATCTTATCCTGGAGTTGTTGGTCAGCAGATTGGCCACTGCGTAGTAAACACAGGCTCCTTCTTTATGAGACGGTCAGCACCGGCCAGGGTGATGATGACCTTCATGGTTCTTATTTGCTACACAACAATGAGCAGAATTCCTTCCCGAGATGCAGTAGATTGCCCCTTGGTGACTGTCTGAGTGAGGGTTACTTGTGCGTTCTTGCTCTCCCTTATTTCATCCCCTCTGAGGTCTTGCCGTGGAAACAACTCCATTGTTTAACTAGACATCGGAATGCCTGAGGAAGGCACTGGGGATGTGCCTGTTGACAGTTAGGAAAAGGGCTCCCACGGCAGTGAGTGCAGAGGAGCAGAGGAGTGTCTTCCGCAGGCAGCGGGCCCGGCCGAGTGGTAGGCAGGGTGCCCCGCAAGTCGGGGCGGAAGATTAGGAATCATGGTCTTCTGAGCGGGGGGGTCACTAAGAGAGAAATGCATATGGTAGACGGACGCCATGAAACCTGAGAACCAGTGGTCAAAGGTTAGACAGGGACTGGAACTGGAGAAGGCCTGACAAGAGTCCTGATGCCACATTACAGGGTCGTGATGCCACGTCACAGTCATGATGCCATGTCACATAGTCATGATGGCACACCACAGGGTCATGATGCCACATAACATGGTCATGATGCCATGTCACAGGCTCATAATGCCATGTCACAGGGTCATGATGCCACACCATAGGGTCATGATGCCACGTTGCAGTCAGGAAGACATACCACACAGTCATGATGCCACGTCACAGGGTCTTGACGCCATGCCATAGGGCACAGGCCACATCCGGTGGGCCACAGACATCACGGCAAGACTCAGTCATAGAGGCCATGGGATGAATGTTTGGCTTGAATGTCCCCCCACAGCCTGTCCTCAGTGTGACTATGAAGGAGGCTGAGACTTAACGGGATCATTTCCTCACTGTTAGCAGCTGTATATCCTGGGCCCTAAGGTATAAAATTCAGTGGAGATTAAGATAACTCAGTGGCAAGTGATCAGAATATTTTTTTCCCCTTAGAGCATTATTTGTCCTGATCCAACCTCCCATTTTATGGAAATGCCATGGGTCTTCCTTATCTCGAAGGTTTTGGGTCGTTCCTTATTTTGTGCTCTTTCTCGGAAACACACCTGTTTACACGTGAGGTGCTTCCATCCTTCTCCCACTTGCTCCCTGATTATTTTAGATGCATGGTTCCTTTCAATCTCCCTTTCGTGCCCTGACGTGTTTTTTCTTCACTAGGCCACCTTAGGGCGGGAAGGAGCAGGCTGGGCAGACTGCAGTGCCGAGAACCTTCTGAATTTCTTGGGATGCTGGAACACCTTCTTTCCTCCAACGGGAAATTGTTGACTTGGCCAAGCCATGTTGCTTTTACTCGACAGAAATCTAGATAAATACCGAAGCCAGTAATTTCCAGCAACTGTTCTCTCACATTGCTGTTTGTGAAATAAATCAATCTACAGAATTTTTATGGTGTCAGAGGTCATGGGAGAAGCATCAGCCTCCCTCGGTTCAAGAACAGGTCAAATGTGCAAGGATCCTGATGACATTGGTTTAATCCTTATTTAACCATGGTGATTTGAAAACAGAAACAGGAAGTATTCTAAATTGATTTACAAGGAGCTCTGGTTCTCAGCCTCTGAAGAAATACAGCTCACCACAGCTGTAGCCCTGACTGGGGAATCTCTGAACTCAGAATCAGATTTGAGATGCGTCGTAAGTGGGGGCCCATGGCTGAGATCCATCAGAAGACCAAACTTGGCAAACAGGGGAATTTACAGTTAAAGCTCCCTGGGATGTGTGTTCCAAATAAAATGAATTTTGGTGTCTAGAAATGTTCCGATGGGAATGGTGTTTGTCCACTCCACATGTTTTTATGTACCCATAACAGATGACAGATTACATGAATGCATGGGCATCCATGTTCCCCTAGACCTGCCTTGGATCGGGGTGCAGAAACTCTCTTCTTTCTGAAAAAGAAAATCCACTGGACAAGGCATTACTGAAACCTAATCATTCTGCTGGTAATTCTACAGGGGAGATGGGAAGGGAGCAAATTATATTATCAGATGCTCTGTTCCCTGGCTCCCTCTTAGAGGCATCTTTTCTTCCCAAATTATGATGTGGTGCAGGCAGCCTTACAGCAGGGAGGTCACCCAATCATGGGGTCCTCACACCGAAGCCGGCAGAGTTCGTGTCCGTGAGGCTGCAGGTCTGAGCCTTCTGGGTTCTTGCCAGCTGCTGCCTGGATTCGCTCTCGGCACCTAGAGGCCGTCTTCAGGTGCCTGTCCTGTTGGGCCGCCCGCCGCAGGTCACACGTGCTTGCTTGTGTCCCGAGGCCAGTGGGAGGGTCCCCTTCCTGCCCGCTACCAGAGCTCCACAGAAGTTGGCGTGGTCTTGGATGGACGAGCCCAGTGTGTTCCAACCAGACTCAGGCGAGGAATCCCATGGGGCGTCTCCACCCGAGTTTGGGTGTCCTGGGGGCACCTCAGAACCTGTCTGCCACACTTCTGCAGCCCGGGTGCCACAAACGGATATGGAACAAGAAGCTATAGCCCCAAAAGGAACCCCCAGAATTGCTTTGTTCTTCGCAGACTCCTATATCAATGTAATAAAAATTCCACGGACTGCTGGATTGTTGTCATGCTTTTGATAACTTATCTCTCTGTAAAGTCATTCATTCATCCATCACTCATTCATTCATTCATTCATTCATCCATTCATTCATTCTACTGTGTGTTTGCAACGGGCCAGAAACCAGCATAGATGCTAAGATTACACAAGTGAACAAAACTAACCCCGTTCTTGTCTTTAGGGAATCACATCTACTCCTATCTTTAAAGCTCAGTAAATTTGTGTTTACCTGTCCCGATACTTATGTAAGCATGATGATTCGTGAACAATCCGATGAATGTGGCTATTAGTGAATAACCCAGGCAAACCTGTTCTTCCTGTTGCAAAGCCCAGGGGCCCTTCATGTCAAATGATATTTTATTCTACTAATTCAAGCAATACTCATATTAAGCTTGAGATTAATTTTATTTGTGTCTTTACAACGCCTTATACCACTAGTTTCATTGAATCGATCATTCGCACTGTTGAGTCATATTCATGACCTTGCACACAGCTACGTATTNGGCCCTTCATGTCAAATGATATTTTATTCTACTAATTCAAGCAATACTCATATTAAGCTTGAAATTAATTTTATTTGTGTTTTTACAACGCCTTATACCACTAGTTACATTGAATTGATCATTCGCACTGTTGAGTCATATTCATGACCTTGCACACAGCTACGTATTTTAAATAACACACTTGTAAAATCGCTAAAACTCCGTGGGGGAGCCAGCTCGACCTCACTCACTTGTGTTCAATCTAGAGCAGAAATGTGACTCTTCGAATATAGTTTCAAATGTGCGTTCGGTCCTCAGAGAATTATTAAATTAAAGGGAAGGAGGAGGGTTGAGCATTCCTGGCCCCGAAGCTGCGTGTAAGTGTCAGCAGAGAATTAGAGACGTCGGGAAACAGTGCTCCCTTCACCGAGCCGCCCGGATCGCCCACCCGTGGGCTCCCGTCCCGCGTGATCTGGCTCTCTGGAGCACTCCTGCAGGAGCAGGTGACACTGTTCTGCACCCTACTGGAATTCCAGAGATGGTATCAATCCCCCCGAGACTCTCGTGAAAGGAGAGACGTTGCAAGCTGCAAACAGTCATTTCCAAGGAGCCCCGTAATGAATCTGCAAACTGATTTTATGTTAGAGCTGATTCTGGGCACAAAACATAAGATAATCATTGATGCATTATATTTAACCATGTAAATCCCCATGCGTTTCCTTTCTGCTGCAATAGGAAAGGTGTTTACTTTGCTGCTGCCTTTCTCATTTATATCCATTGGCCTTTTTCAACATTTCCTTAGCGATTCGGGGTCTTTTCTGGGTCCATACAAATTTTAGGATTGTTTGTTCCAGCACTTCGAAAAATGCTTGTGGAATTTTGATCAGGATCACATTGAAAGTATAAATTTCTCTGGGCAATATAGACATTTTAACAATGTTTATTCTCCCGATCCATGAGCATGGAATGCTTTCCCATCTTTTTGTATCTTCTTCAATTTCTTTCATGAGTGCTCTGTAGTTCCTCAAGTACAGATCCTTTACCTCTTTGGTTAGGTTTATTCCACGGTATCTTATAATTCTTGGTGCTATAGTAAATGGAATCGATTCTCTAATTTCCCTTTCTATATTTTCATTGTTCATGTATAAGAAAGCAACTGATTTCTGTGGACCGATTTTGTATCCTGCCACATTACTAAATTGCTGTATGAGTTTTTGTAGTTTGGGGTGGAGTCTTTTGGGTTTTCCATATAAACTATCATGTCATCTGCGAAGAGAGAGAGTTTGACTTCTTCTTTGCCAATTTGAATACCTTTTATTTCTTTTTGCTGTCTGATTGCTGTTGCTAGGACTTGTAGTACTATGTTGAACAGCAGTGGTGAGAGTGGGCATCCTTGTCATGTTCCTGATCTCAGTGGGAAGGCTGTCAGTTTTTCCCCACTGAGAATGTTATTCGCTGTGGGTTTTTCATAGAGAGATTTTATGAAGTTGAAGAATGTTCCCTTTATCCCTATATTTTGCAGAGTTTTAATCAGGAACGGATGTTGTATCTTGTCAAATGCTTTTTCTGCATCAATTGAGAGGACCATGTGGTTCTTGTCTCTTATTTTGTTGATTTGTTCTATCACATTGATTGATTTGCGAATGTTGAACCACCCTTGCATCCCAGGGATAAATCCCACCTGGTCATGGTGGATAATCTTTTTAATGCACTGTTGGATCCTATTAGCTAGGATCTTGTTGAGAATCTTGGCATCCATATTCATCAGGGATATTGGTCTGAAATTCTCTTTTAAAATGGGGTCTTTGCCTGGTTTGGGGATCAAGGTAATGCTGGCTTCATAGAAAGAGTCTGGAAGTTTTCCCTCTCTTTCTATTTTTTGAAACAGCTTGAGGAGAATAGGTATTATATATATCCATCAGCCTTTAAATTGCATTTGAATAATGAGCCTTCCCTCCGGCCCCTCCCTTTGTGTGTGTAAATTCTTCTTTCCCTCTATTCATCCCCTTTGGCGAACCTTGTGTGGGCATCTTCTTCCCTGTTCGACTGTTAACTTATAGAGGAAATTAACAGTGCTTGATCGACCAAGGCTGTAATGAGTAGTGTCCTTCACATAATAGACATTTAATACTCCCGAATAGAGAAATAAGCTCATAGGTGAGTAAAGAATCTCTTTTAGTATAACACCCAGTATCCTATGGCAAGAAAAGTTGATGATGCTCTCTTCACTGTAAAGTGGTCCATTTGAGAAGCATGTTGTCATCTGATCAGCGACGTAAGAGCTACTTTAATGGGATAATTCTTATGATAAAAGGGTTGGTGCCGATTTAGACTAGCAACACCCCCAGTGGCTCCCAGGCACATTCGTCTGTGTTTTGAGATTTTGTGGACCTCCAAGTGTCCTTAGATTTGTACTCTTGAGCTCATACTCCTGGTTCCTGGGTAGGACTGTGTTTGGATTTCAAGAAGAGAGAATTTCGGGGTCCGTGTGCCTCTCAGGGTTAGAGACACGGTGCTGATATGTGCGTAGACGGGTCACCTGGTCTGGGCTGCATTTCCGGGTAACCACCGAGGAGTCTGAGTTTCCTGCTTGCTCTTTTGGTCTAAGTGAACAGTCCATGTCTCTCTCTCACACACGTGCAGACTTTGCCCAGACTCCGATCCTGTGGGCTTGTTACCTTTGAAAGTTTGCTGTTAGGTCGACAAGTCATAAAACTTAACAGAAACTTCGCGTCTATCGCTGCCGAGCGCCATGGCTCCCACGGGGTTCCGGGCTCCGCTTCTCTGACACTTCGTCCCTGTTACTCTGTGACGCAAGCAGCACAAGTCCTGCCTGGACCCTCCCACCGGCTGCTGTTGAGCCAACGGCCCCCCAGTCCGGCCGTCGAAGCTCTAACTCCCAGCGGGAATGGACGTAGAGGTGGTGACGGGGAAATGAGGCCGTAAGGGGCGGGCTTCCGGGCTCTAGGACTGGGGCTCTCCGTAGAGGGAGATCTCCCTCGGATCCTGCACCTCCCGGCCTCCATCCGAGGACGCGGGAGAGGAACAAAGCCCACAAACAAGCTGGGAAAGCCCCTCTTGTCAGAGGACACTGACTCGTTCTTGAGACCTTTCAAGAAGGCCTCTCGCTCTGCCGGTTTGCTCCACTCTTTTTCCTAGCTTTTAAACCATTTCTGAATATTTTGTAATAGGTAAGGGTTGTTTGTGTTGCGATTGCCAAATTCGAGCCTCTCCCCCGACCTCGGAAGCTGGCGGGGGTTTCTCAAGTGAGTGGCACCTGCCTCGGCCCTGGGCCGCCTGTGCCCCAGCGGGCTGACGAGACGGCTGCTGGGAGGCACATCTGGGATGGACGGTGTGTGAGTTAGTGCTAAAGGAAGGGACAGGAAGCCGCTGCTAAGTAACAGATTCCCAAATTTTTTGTGTTTCAGCACATTAAAGTAAAAATGTCATATGCAAAGTTTGTGTCCATTTGGGGCATATAACAATGCATGAACATAACATTTTGAATTATTTCATCTTTTCATACAATTTTTAATTCATTGTATATGCTATGGTGGTGAATAAAAAAAGTGGGAATGAAGAGAATGTTCCTTTCTAGCTCAAGCAGTTGGTATAGATTCCAAGAAATAGGATGTATGTATCCTAAGGTAGCAAAATAACAAATTCAATACATTTTATTTATTTAAAATTTAAAATAAATTTTATTTAAATAAATACATGTCTATTTATATATAAATAAAAATAAACATATATAATTTAAATTTTAAATATATATAAATTTTATATATGTACATTTTCTATATTTACATATATACATTTTAAATATACAATATTATAAATATATACTATATCATTATAATATTATATATTATCATTTTTAAAATAAATCCAACAAATCAAACAAAATGATTTAATAAAGCCTAGGAATACTCATTAGTTCAAAGACTTAACTCCGATGAGTAACGATCGAGGTTGCTGTTTCCCTGTGCACTGAGAGGTAAAGACACTTCCGTGCAGAGAACGCCGCATCATCCTCTTCCCTTGAGTTCACTTGCAAAGCAGCATTTGCTTATTTTCTTCTGTTCCTCACAGGATTTTGCTATTTTAATTATCAAACTAGGTCATGGTGAAATTAAATGCCTGATTCCAATCTAATGAAAGTTTCTTTTTAATTCTCTTTCTGACAGATTAGTTTTCAGCATTTAAAAATAAACAGCGTGCACAGTGAGTAATCACAAACGGGAGAATGATTCAGTGCCGGGTCCCACGCAGCAGGCCTCCTGCCTCTCTCCTTGTGGTCGCCGCCCGATCCTGACGTCCGTGTCACCGTCACTTAGCTGCACCTGCAGACAGACATTAACGAGCATCGTTCGGAGCCTTCATCTGGCCTGTGCGCCTCTGACATGTGACGTGATTGTGTGTGCACGTGCCTGTGTGTGTCTGTGGCACATGTGCGTGATTGTGTGTGTGCACATGTGCTCTGAGGACTTGCTTATCTTCTGGAACTAATGTGCTCCAATGTCACTTTACATGCTTCCTGCCCCAGTTCTGGAATCATCCATCTCTGCAGCATCCATGCTCCTTTCCCTAGAAAATGGCATCAGCAGCCACGATCGGGGTGTTGGATGCGCCCCTTGCGCCCGGGCTGTCCCAACTCTCGGCACAGGGAGCCGGGGACCGTTTGTGTGCTCTAAACCTGCGCATCCACACACCAGCACGCCCAGGTGGCTCTGTGGGAACTAGAAAGTATCAGTGTGTGATGCACTTGAGGGTAAGGACACAGGGGCCTCAGTGAGTGTGCTTGACAGCAGCACACTCACCCTACAAGGCAACACGAGTCACTGAGCTTCTTGGTCGAATCCACTCTGGGACACCGTTCGGAACGGGTCCTTCACTTTCCCTCTTGTTTTCTCGTCCATCTTGTTCTCGGAGCAACGTAGGGTGAGTTTCTTAAAGAAAGACCTGATGTTGTCACCAACACCAGAGACAGGGACCTGAAAGTTCAAGTATTTGTGTGAATAACAGAACAGCCATGTGTGTATAGGGGACAGGGTGAGAACACACTTCCTTCCTTCCTTCCTTCCTTCCTTCCTTCCTTCCTTCCTTCCTTCCT